>VYZV01009287.1:21936-47711 GCA_013401275.1 Pandion haliaetus
GTCCAAGAAAAAAAAAAAAAAGGATAGTTGGGTCATCATTAACAAAATGACAAGAGTCTTTGAGTGTTGTTGGCCTGGTATCTATCTAATCAGTGGTAGATGCAGGCGCAAATGCAGGTGGATGATATTGAAACTTCCTTTTCTTACTTTAAAATCATATGGGAGGTGTGCACAATTTACAGGAGCATTGCTATAGAAGGTAAAAATATAAAATTAATATGGTGGGTACAGTATACTGAGTTTCACCCACTAAATTAAATATTATGACCTTATCTGAAATACTTGTTATCTAAAAAATATTGCTGCTCTGTTTATTTAGGAGATAACATTTACTTTTATTGATGATACTGTGATGATATTATTTTTTTACTATTTTGTGCCTTGATTACAGAATCAAAAATATGGAGCATTTTAAATGCCCTTCGTGAGTATTGTTTATCATTAAGGTGACTAAAAAGGTAAAAATGCTGCTTTGTGTCCCATTAAGACAGAAAAAACACTTCTTATGAATGAGATTCAGAAGTCTGGAGATCCACCCTGGACTCGGCTACAAGCTCCTGTGTGATTCCACCTTACCTTTCTGTAAAATGAGTAAGAAGTGGCTACAGGTCCATGATGTATCTGGATGCTGCAGGTGCTGAAAGTCTACATGAATTGGAGGAGAGACAGGAAACACTCATGCAAGAGAAATCCAGTAATGGTTAAATGTAAAGACAGCAATTCTGGCTCAAGAAAGCATTGACCTGGAAACTGTTGCAGGCAGGGGAATATCCCCAGGGAAGCACCTGTTTGGTTGCTCTTCCCTAAGTGCCCGCTTCTGACACCTACCAGAGACAGGACACTGGGGCCTTCTAGCTCTTTTTTCTGTTTCAGTCTTCTGTTCTTCCAAGGCTGCTCTTCACAGGGCGATAATACCGCATGAAGTACTGAGCAGCCTTCATGGCAACAGGAAGAAAGCTGTGAAATATTATTCCTATATAAAGACGTTGAATAAACACCTGCCAGGCATTAAGTGCTTTGGATCCCACCTTAGAACAAGATGGTGGGCGAAATGGCTTGATGAAGTGTCTTCCAGTATCCACTTCTAGGATTTTCATTGATATTTGAGAATTAGTTTCACCAAGAAGATATTCCCACCTGGATTAAAATCCTATTTCATTGTATCTAAACTGACTAGATTTTCTGTGTACAGCCATACCTGGCTCCCCTAATAGTCAAGGAAGGATGGGCTGAATCACTCCCTGATGACCTAACACGTTAATTGCCTTCCAAAAGGACCTCTCTCTCCTCTGCAGCACTCAGAAAAAAATAGTGACTATACCATTAACATAAACATCTTGTTTGAATACGCAAGATTTTGAGGGAAGAATTCACGTTTGTATGTGTAGCAAGGTTCTCATCACACGTAAGTACGCACAATGTGTCTGTAGAGACTTAAAATATTTCTCCAGTTTTATTTCATCCTGGACTTTTGGAAAGAGGAGGGCTGCAGAGTTCATCTGTAACCCAGAGTCCAATGGCCTGTTTTCTGAGACATTTGTTATGTCAAAACAAAAATGGCATCCCTGTACAAATGAGGTATACTCTAAGCCAATGCAGTTTGTTCTGGTTTAGCACTGCAAATGATCGAACTTTAATTATCAAGTCCTTATTATATTTTTAATAATATTTCAAGTTTATGTGAGATTGCATGTGTCCAAGAAGAGAAAAAAATTACTAAATTGTCTCTTCAGCTGAAAATATGCAGTGATCCAACAGAACTCACTCACATTGGCTGTTGAACATTCAGAAACACACCATTAATGCATTGTGATCAGCAGCGACTCACTATCACAGGCCACCTTAACACTGGATTGTATTCATGGTTTAGGGGGAACTTGGTCTGAAAGGAGACAGTCGGTCTTCCCCGCTGTCAGTACAGCAGCGCAAGAACCCCTTCTCCATGGATTAGGGAAAAATCACTAGTTATGGTCTTGTAACCAGCACTAATGAAAAACTACTGGACAACTGTGTTTCCTTCGATCCACAGAAAATATCTTAGTGTTTTTAGCTGCAACACTACACTGCTTGCAAAGTCCCTAACCCCTACAATTTTATCAGATTGCAGTTTTCCAGGATAACTCCCTTTCCTATGTATAAGTATGCAAGGCCAAGTATTGCAAAAAGGACATTTGCAGCAACGCAAGCTGACAAGAGTTCATACATTGCTGCAGTGNGCAGGTAAACAGCTGTGCTGAGCATTATTAATTTCAATGAGTTTACATACCTGCAATAGTTTGCACCTTTTCCATTGCAGACCATTAATCTATACCATGGCTTGCATTCTGAAATACATAGTCTTTGCCTACAGCATTCTGAAGTTGATAGTTGCCCCAGTGGCTTACACTACTCAGTATTTTGTAGTCCCCTATGACATCCCTTTTTCTTGAGTATAGTAGACTTTTCATCTAGGTCAATTCTAGCAGTCTATTTGGCAGTTACCTTTTAAAATTGATTGCCTGGATCTATTTATGAATCACTCATCTGGTTTTTTTTTTTTTTTCCTTGCCCTAGAAATAATGATGGAAACAGATGTGAAAAGAGACCAACAGCATAGGTACCCACAGACTTACTACTACAGAAAAAAACTGAGCCACCCACATACAGACAATCTGCACTGTGTGACATACTCTAAACCAACGGGTTGCTGGTTTCTTTTTTTTTTTCCCTGCATGATAGATAAAAGATTACTTTTGAGTCATTTCCAATACACTGAATAAACTATTCACATAATTTTTAACTATTGGATTTGCTGACTCAATAATATCCTCATATTAAAATAATCATTGCCCTTAAGTTTTTAACATTATTTTCCAGTGTTTTCTATTCCTAACAAATTAGTATGGGAGGTGTAGCCATAGAGAACGTGTAAACAAATGGAGTAAGTGTACTGGAATCTGCAGTTAGAAGAAAAACGGAAAGAGAACTGCTGTTGCTATGTATCTGAATGTGTTAACTGCATTGGATATTAAAGAAATACAGTATTTCCTTGATGCAAATACCCTTTGTACATAATATAGCAAAAATGACTGGAAAGTCAATATTCGGACAAAGTGATCTCAATGTTATGAAGAAGACCATTTATCATTTTTGTTTGGGTTTTGTTGGTTTTGGTGTTCTGTTTTTGTTCTTTTTCTATTTAGGTTTCTGTAGGATTTGTTTATCTTTGACACATATGCCTTAGAAACTGCATATTAGCAGAGTAAGAAAGTTTTGGGTAAGATATCGTGGGTTTAGGGATTTTTTTTCTTACTTTAGAAGAGCAAAGTCAAGGACAACTCCATGTGTTCTGCAAAGTTCAGCAGTAATATTATTATTCACACAAGTTGTCTCAGCTGTGAAGTCAGAGCATTTGTTCTGGATGTCTCCTTATTATTAATGGCCCTTTCACCTGACTTTCTACATGTGTTTGAGCCAACATTGCTCTTACCTGCTGGCCAGTTCACTTAAGATTGTTTTCATCCCCTAGCTGCCTTAAAGGTGAAGCTTTGTTCCAAATGTCTTCTGAAAGGTTAGTCTTAACTACTGTATTGATACTGGATTGAAACAGAAAATACTCAAGAAATATCTATGGCAAATGAAATAGTGAAACTCTCCTCCTGCTTTCAAGGCATCACTCATTCTATCCAAAATGCTACCCCACAGCATGACATCACAGGGTAAAATTCACCATGGAGCCAGGGTAAATATAGCACAAAGAAAGACCACAGAATGCTTAAATCCACTCCAATTTGACACCATACTACATCTACCTTAAGCAGAAGCAGATGTTTAAGTAGGAATTAAGTGGCATGTTGCCTTTTTGATGGCTCTTTGCAAAGGGCTGAATTTCACCCAGAGACAATAAGCATAAAATTGGATCAATTTATTAAAAGTTCTGAACAGAAAAAAATCATAAAAAGAAGATTAGTCAGGAAAATGAGACTTCCATCTTGGAAAAAAATATATTTAGGGAAATTATCATTTTTCTTTCAAATATGAGTCAAAATAGGAATTTCTTATCTTTGAAAAATGCCCTCAATTTCTGGTACGTGTGGACGAAGAGGTCTGGTTTTCCGTGGGCCACTTGCAAGGGTCTCATAATCTGAGACTTATTTGTAATTTTATTTTCATACGAATCTTAAAATATTTAACAATGTTGCTGATGGAGAACTACTTATACTGTCAAAGATGTTTATATAAAGCATAAGTAACACTACCAAAGAATTAATTAGCACGAGCAATGGAGGTCACTGGAATGTGAAGTGCAGGGCTCTGCAAAATCAAGAGCTGAGCAAAATGAGATACTGGTTTAGCTTCAGTAGATTATGTTACAAAGAACTCTGTATCAAACTGCTACATTTCATCTGCTTGTCTTTCTTTATTTATAGAGTACCTTTAGGAAGTTATTCCAGTCTTTTTTGTAGAATTTGTAGGGAGACTCAGGACTCAAAAAAACATATATCACAATCAGAGTAAAATAATATGTAATGGAGAGGCGATTTAAACTCAATACAAAGTAATGTTCAGATGATTTTGGTGTATGGGGATGTATGTGTGCATGTTAGAGTAATGTGAAATACAGAGTACCAAGGTGATAATATGCCACATTAGGACAATTCATTTTATACATCTTAAAATAGAAATGTCTAAGGAATGAGAGATGGAGGTCAGAAGAAATTCATGAATTCTTCCACCTTATTTTCATAAATCAATGCTTTAGGCCCCACTGAGGCAGCTAAAAATACATTTCTCTTTCAGATGAAGGAGATTAGGAGGTGGGAGGGAAGGTATGTTGCCTTGAAAACACAGAGGATGTCAGCATTGTCATGAAAATTATGAACATATTGTGTAGGTGTTACTGCACGAGGGATGCACTTTCCCTTCTAGTGGCAGAGATAATAACAGTCTTTTATAATCCACTATATAGAATTTGAAACTTCACCTTTTCAACCTATTATGTTTGTGGTGCAGCCTCTAAATAGCTAATAGGAGAGAAGAGGTGAGGTTGAATGGACTGAATGAGTTCTCTTCACTGCTGTGCAAAATCTGTGGATTTCAGGCAACAAACTTGTGAACTGGTACACAGTGAATGTAACATTTTCTGATTCTAGGAACTACTGGCTTTCCTGGCTTCTCTGTTTAGAGAAGACAGAATAACCAAAGTGAGTGCATTTCACTCTGGATGTCAAAGTAGAAATGAGAATGACTCGGCTGACACTTTGGAACTATCTCCTTTCCCATTTGTGAAGCAGGTCTAGAGACTGCAGCCTCTGCAAAGGTAGAAAATATGAGCTGAAGTCACGTAAATCCAGATAAAAAACTTACTTCTTAAATGCATGGCTATTAACCAATTGCGTAAGTTAACTAAAAAGTGAGTACAGACTGTGCTTGAGAGGTGAAAGCCTGTACATATTCATCATGGAGAAGCAAAGCCTGAACTCTAATGACTGGTCCTTCATGGCACAAAAATTAACAAGACAAATAATGCAATGGGTGCCTGTTAATTGGAACAACTCTGTGGGTAGCCAGTTAAATGGCTGTCTTGATGAGGAGAAAAAAATTCAAAAATAGCTTTGAAAATAACCAAATTGACATAAAACTGCACACAAACTAAAAACTGTAAAGATAACCATTTTATATTCTCCTTCTTTATGGAATCTGCCTCCTATAACATATTCTGTGCAAGACAGAGGGTCAGTATCTGTTGCATACTGAAGACACTGTACCTCTGATACAGAATATAGTCCAAGTATGGGGGCAGAAAAGGTAAAGATGGTTACACACATTAGGAAGATATTAATTTTTCTTCAACAGAGCTTCTAAAACCAAAGGTTCCTTTTTCTCACTTTTTTGTTGCATATAACTTTTCAATTGCTACCTGACCACTCCTGCATCTATGTGACCTGATAGAAATGTTTTCTGTGCACAGATTATGCAAGTACTTGCACACCCACCAAACTTGACCCACCCATGTTCCAGTGAATAGTGCTACCAACCTTTACTATAACATATTCCCACTTTCACTTAACTGCTAAATATCATATGCATGCCTTCCACATAGCAGATCAAGGACAGTATCAAGCTACAAATATGTTCCCCATCCTTAAATAGACCTACATACAGTTTCCCAGAGATGACCACTAGAGAAACAGCTTCTTTCAAACATGCTCCACTCTCTGTAACTAAATACATTGTGTAAAATTATCTGGTGCTCTAAGTCTGATTCTTTCCTAATGCTGTTGTGGTGGGAAGTATTTTCTCTATTGTGATGGAGCTGCAACTCAGCTACGTATCCCAAGCAAGGGTTTTCATAATTTTTTTCTTACAGTGTTTCATCGTTTTCCACAATTTCCCTCCTGTTTTTTTCACTCACCTGTGATGTATGTCCTGTCAGCACAAAGGTTTTCAACACAGTTGTGCACTTCGCCCTGCACATTTTTGGACAGAGCTTTCACAGCTCACCCTGCAGTCATGCATATCAATGCAGGAGCAGAAAAGTCTCTGGTGGGCTGCTCTTTTCAGTTTGTATTGGGTTTATGTGGCAAGATTTTGCGGGGGGGGGGGGGGGTCTATGTGTGTNTGTGCAACAACAGCCAGAAAAGAGGATTGGGAATATGTGAGAGAAACAACTCTGCAGGCACCAAAGTCAGTGAAGAAGGAGGGGGAGGACATGGTCCAGGCACCGGAGCAGAGATTCCTCTGCAGCCTGTGGTGAAGACCACGGTGAGGCAGGCTGTCATCCTGCAGCCCATGGAGGTCCATGGTGGAGCAGATGTCTACCTGCAGCCCATGACCCCATGCTGGAGCAGGTGGATGTGCCCTGAAGGAAGCTGCACCCTGTGGAGAGCCCACACTGGAGCAGGTTTTCTGGCAGGACCTGTGACTGTGTGGGAGACCTACTCTGGAGCGTTCCATACCTGAAGGACTGCAGTCTGTGAAAGGGACCCATGCTGGAGCAGTTCCTGAAGAACTGCAGCCTGTGGGAAAGACCTATGTTGGAGAAGTTTGTGAGTAACTGTCTCCCATGGGAGGGACTCCACACTGGAGCAGGGGAAGAGTGTGAGGAACGAGCAGCACAGACAATGTGTGATGAATTGACCAGAACCCAATTCCCCGTCCCTTTGCACCACTTGGGGGGAGAAGGTAGAGAAGTCAGAAGTAAAGTTGAGCGTGGGAAAAAGGGAGGGGTGGTGGGAAGGTGTTTTTAGATTTGTCCTTATTTCTCATTATCCTACTCTGTTTAATTCGCAGCAAGTTAAATTATTTTCCCCAAGTCAAGTCTGTTTTACCCATGATGGTAATTGGTAAGTGACCTCCCTGTCCTTATCTTGACCCATAAGCTTTTAGTTGTATTTTCTCCCCCTGTCCTGTTGATGGACGGGGAGTGATAGAGCAGCTTGGTGGGCACCTGACAGCTAGCCAAGGTCAACCCTTCACACCTTCACACCATTGCTCATTTACCCAGTGAAGGGCCAAATCAAGGCATGTAATATCTTATAACAATTCTGGACAAATATACAGATATCTTGTGTTACTTTTTTAGTGAACTATTCCTCAAATTCTTTCTTTTCTTACTTCTCTTCAATTTATGGAGTTTTTCTGTGACTCACAGGACCACCAGGAATAGCCAGCTTTGCATTAGATATTGTTTTGAAGTCATCCAATAATCACATTCATGTCAAGGTGCTAAGGTTCTGCTCTTGTATTTAAAAATTACATTATCATATACAGCACAAGAGCATGGCATCAATCACTTTTGGCAGTCAAGTGTCCGATGAAAAGATAAAATGGGAGAACTTTAGTTGAATTTGTCTGCATGTATACATGCTTGTAGAATTTTGCGTATGTGGCCATGCCTTAACATAATGTTCTATTACATAGGTCATGAAGTATGTAGATTTATATAAAGCAGAACTTCAACCATATATTATATATATATATTGTTCACCTTGTATATCCTGATTTCCATTGCCCTTCTCCATGAGTGGCATGGATTGCATGGACATAAATACAACATGAATTTAAATCAAAATGTAAAGTAAGTTTCTCATAGATGGATCTAAGTTGCAATTAACTCAGACAGAGGTAGAAGCACAAATTTGCTTTAAATACTAAGAATATAGTTTGGGTTGTGTCTCAGAAGAGTTTTAAGAAATCACAGTAAGAGCAATTCTCCTCTTTGTGCGGTTTAGTATATATTACGGAGCTCAGGAGTTGTTATCCAAATCTATGCCAGTTTACTTGCTTTAGCATGGAGTACCTGGGAGCAATCCCAGATCCCACTGAGATTCCCTCTGCCACCAGAGCTTCTGCAGGGTTAAAAAAGGAAAGTTTCTCCTCAGATGGTTGTTGTACATCGGAGAAACAGACACCAGAACAATCACCTTCTGTTCCCGTTACCACATATTGGAAAGTTCTGAACTAGTCTTTGGAGACCCTGCATTATGAAGAGGGATGCTACCTGCAGTATCCAGTTCTGGAACATGAAGTTGAATACTATAATCACAAAATTATAATGTATCTAAAACTACTGAAATCAAGTTTATCTCTGTTACTTGAATGTATCATCAAACATAAAAGGAAAAAAAAAAATCCTGTGTGAAAATCTGTCAGTCTATTAAGCTGAAACACTAAATCATTTCTGTCCTGCTTATCATCACCTGCACTTCCCTTTTTAATGAACACTGGATGGTAAAAGGATTTTCCTCCACTTATGACTGTAAGTAACTATACACATAATAAATTACAGACAAAGAAAACATAAATCCTAACACTGAAAATCTTGAAAGATTTAAGTGCTAATACACATTTTGACTAAGGTGTGTCAAAGTTAGGTAGCCCAGCTCATACTATTTAAGTCCTGTGGCCCTAAGTAAAATACAAAACTTGTGACAGGAACCTAGAATTACATTCAGTTGCCTCATGCCATTTGAATTGCTTTGGCTAATATATCTGGCTTCCAGCTGTTGAACAAGAGGTGTGTAGGTTTCCTGTATCAATTCTGTCATG
Source organism: Pandion haliaetus (assembly GCA_013401275.1). NCBI lineage: Eukaryota > Metazoa > Chordata > Aves > Accipitriformes > Pandionidae > Pandion > Pandion haliaetus. The sequence goes on from VYZV01009287.1 coordinate 30,967, forward strand.
TTAACTAAGCCCCTCCGTATGTTTTGGGTAGGTAGGTACAACATTTAGGTAGCTGAACCCTGTCCTATACTCCCTGGAGGAAACATAGGGAAATTTTGGCATATTATTATGACGTGCAGAATGGAAATACCAAAGAAGTATAAACACATTCAAATGCCTTGAGCTGAGCAAGGAAAATACTGTCCAGTTTTTCTAATTTTCTTGTAGGGCTCCCAGTTCATAGCCCAGGTCTGCCTGTTGAAAGGGTATCAATACACCTTCTTTGAAAAAAAACTAAACGCCACTTTTTTTTTTCTTTCTTCAGATTTTTGAGAGGATCCATCTCACTGAACTTGAGACATTTACACTGTAAACTTCTGAAGTAGTACTCTTTGCACCCGTTATAGTCAATGAAAAGAAGTAGATGAATTACTCCAAAAGAGGGTCCAATTTACCTAAAGAAGCGGCTTTTTGGGATGAGATAAACTGCATTGTAAACTGTGTATATCTCTCTAGAAAACCAGGGATAGGGTTTAGTCCACATAATTTTGGTTGTCTACAATGTAGTGACTACATCTAGTTAGTACAAACAAGAGAACGTAAAGAGTGCTGTGGCTCATCAGCATTGAGTGGGATCAGTTTTGGAAATGTAGGCATCATTTTTGATGCCATGGGTTACCCTGGGTTGTAGCTACTGCTTTGAAAAATCTACAAACCCTGTGTCATATTTACATATCTCAGGTACCTTAGGGCATCTCAAATTGTGTCAGGTGCCACTGCTTAGGCAATTTAATCCTGCCTTAGTACCTTCTTTATTGTGAGTTTAGTTTTTCAGGTATCACTGACTGAATATTCTATTCAGTTGCCTGATCAGAAACACCTAGAGCCATTTGAGATGACCCAGGGTATCCTAGACATGTATGGGGCTGATAGATATGACACAGGACAAATGAAAAATCCCTACCTCTTTGGAGAGGTAAACTGAGATCTGGCATGATATGTCTGGGCATTTGAGGTGGCACTAGAACTCCTGTATTTTGGTAGCTGAATTAAACCTCAGGTTTCCATTGACAAAACAGGGGCTAGCATGGTCATTTTGGGGGAGCTAAATGTAGAATTTGCCATTGTAGAAATATGGCCATCTACTGGGGGCTAAATGCAGAATTAAATCTTTATTGTGCAATTCACGGACAAACACCCTAGTGATCTTTCTTCCTAGGTAATAACCTAGCAAATGACCTACATATCCTTACGTCTCTTTTGAGGTAAAATGGAAATAGCTTACCCCCATTAGGTGAAGATTTTTCTACATACCAATGTCAGAAATGTAAAAATAAGCATTTTTTTTTTTTAATCAAGGGTTTATTTTGCCACTAATAAAATAGTCAATGATATACAATCTTCCTAGCTTCATGGTAATAAAGTAAAACCCACCTATCCCAGCATGGCCATAGGAAATTCATAGCATGGAAAATTTTAATTTTGTTTTGTGTCACAGGACAACTGTGATGCCATGTGAACCTCAAGGTGTTTTACTGGGAACTACGATTTTTTTCAAAATCAAAAGGAAATTTACAGTTTTCCTTTCCTTGCTTTACTCTGGTGTGCATGACCTATCTACTTATGCATCCTGGATCTCAGTTAACCCATCCTTGAAATAGGCACAGGAGTGTGAACAGTTCTTGAGGACTACCTGTGTCAGCCGTGGAAGTAGATGCAGCCTCCGCCATGACTGCCTGCCTTGCTTGGGGTTTGGGCATCCTGTGCAGCCAGATAGTGTAGCTGCTGTGAGATGTATGTAGCATCTGTGAGATGCCACACAGACATAACACCCAGATGATCTGCAGAGATGATACACTAGAGCCCATCATGACTTTTTAACTGATTACGCACCAAGCTGGTAAGGACACAGTTCTTGTGCTCACATGCAACTGCAGCAGAGAAGGTTTGGGAACCTACGCTACAGCATACACAGACCTATAGAACCTACTGAGCATTGGGGATGCTCATTTTGTCTCGGCAAATACTGCCTCTTGTCCCTACTGCTCTTGATAAACCCGCATTGCTTAAGAGACTTGTAAAGGTGAGGTCACATGCACAAAGGGCACCCTATACAACGGTGTAGACCTTTGTGGTGGCATTAGCTCAGGTCTGAAGAAATTATGCCTGTGCTGGAATGGTGCTGTAACGGGGTTATATCACTTCTGATTCTCAAAACTAATTCAACTTCTTGTTTCTATACTGTGCTGCATGGCTGTAAACATGCAGCTAGCTGATAGGTGAATATGCAGTGATTTCAGCATTTGGTAAAAAACAATGTTCAAATGTGATATGAGAACCTACTCATATTTAGGATGCCTAAAAACAATAACTTTAAGATGGAACAGAACTGACATCTGACAGTCCTGATCCACAGACGTGAGACAGTTATCTTAATTCATCCTGGTCTTTTTGGCCTGATTAAAGCTTTAATTTGTCAAATTGCTGTATAGTTGTATCTTAATAATGCAGTATCTGAAAATTCATGTATTCTGATTGGTTGAGGTCATTATTAACTAGTCAAAGTCCTGGGAATCATTTAATATGCACTAAGATGTTCATTATCAGAGACTTGCTTTACAAATTTAATCTCTCATTCTCAAATAAATGCCTCTTTTCTGATTTGCTGCTACTGTCAGAATTTTTCATCTCTATGTCATTACCAGTCATAGGAACCTGTTTATCTTCTGATCCTGCTTCTCATCCGAATTCCAAAGATCTTATCTGCCTCAGGCAGAAATAAACACATCTTAACAGCCGTGAATCCCCATGGGAAGTGCAGATCAAAGGATGATAAACCCTATAAAATTTAATTTAATTGATTATTGGTGGACAGTGAGGAGGGGTAAATGCACTCTTGTTTTTGACAAAGAGAATTTAAGAGCAGTTTATGTCTGCAATTATGCCTGGTGAGAATTTTTGGTTAGCTACCTTACTCTTTCCTTCTCATTGCTCATCACCTCCCCTTTAACAAAGGCTGTTTACTCCCCATCTCCCTCCGTTAAGCTATTTAAGTTTTCTTTAATATCTTTCAATCAAAATATCTGAAATGAACAAAAGCTACTTGAGCTGTTATGCTAGTTTGTCTCATTTCTATGGAGACATGCTGGAGAGCTACCTTGTGGACAGCAAATGCCACAGCTCTAACGAAAAGCAATAGGGACCAGCAACACATGCAACCCCCTTTTCAGGTTTTGCACCTGAAGGTGGAAGGGGACAGGAGTACAAGCCCTGAGAAACCTAAAAGTGTGATATCGGGAGGGAGATATATAAACACAGAGCAGACAACTTCACTTTAAGCATGTATGTTTGAGAGCAGGAGCTAATCAGACCGGAATATAGACATGGAGAGAACTGCTGTGAGTGTCTGGGTACTACATTCAATAACACTTAGCAGTAATGACAGATGTCTCATCTCAGCTTTGTAAAGTTCAGAGCCAGCTCTAATGAAGAGCTCTGCAGTCCATTTATGTTACTTCTTTTTTTATTTCCCAAGAGCCTTGAAGAAATTCCATAGGATGGGATGAAAAACAGTGTTAACGCAGTACTAAAAGGGTGAACAGGCTGACCTAGGTATCTATACTGTGGTTAGTTTGAAACTGGTACAAGGCAAAAATATAATGGTTGACACAAGAAGCAATCAGCACATAATTAAGGAATAGAAGTATTCTTAATGACAATCAGTACGGTTTCCTGCAAAAAAAAAAAAAAAGTAGTGTGCAAGAAAACTACAAGCATCTGAAAAAGACTGTAAATGTATGGCATTGTCTATGGCCAGCTGTAATAGAAACAAAATCTAAAACTGGTAATGAATTTGGTAGCAACAGAGTGCTGGAAGCCAGAGCTATAACCCATCTATTTCAGGTGATCATAGTGTCGTGGTAAAATATAGGACTACCGAATATTATTTTACCGAGATTTCCTGCAGAAGAAAATACTTACTTTGGTGTGAATGACACTAGCTCCCAAACCATTACTGGTTTTCAGCATAAGAAGTTGCAGCTACCTTCAGTTTAAAGTCAGGTGTTCAAGAAGTTCATACACAGTAACAAATAGAGTTATCAGGCTCCTAATGATCTATTCTCCCATTGATACTCCTGGGACTTTGCATAAAGCTCTCATTAATGCAAATGGAAATGTGGAAAGTACATGCCGAAATCAACAACTCCCCCTATTGTTACAATAGGTGAATAGTCCCCTTAGGCAAAAATTAACATTACTGAGTTTAATTTTTCCTTGACTACTTCCTCCTTGTCATGAAACAAATCATGTTAAAAAGTGCAGTCTTTTGGGTTTGTTTGTTTTTTAAGTGGATGTTACCAGACAAAGTCAGTGCAGATTATTTATCAAAACCAACATTCTTGTTATGACCCAGTTCTGACCTGGTCTAGCCAAATAATCAATCACGGTGACAATGGGCCATATTTATCCCTGGTGCAACTGCACTGTAATTGACAGAATTACATTTAGAAGATATTTGCCCTATAGCTCTTTAGTAAGAAGTCTGGGGTGACGATTAGTTGAAGGTTTGCCTTTTTCTGCAGCTTGGATTAATGCATACATTATGCAAAGGTATATGTATGTTTCAGTTTGCTACAGATGTTGTAGTTAACAATTCATGGATGTTTGCACTTTGCTGCTCCAAGTTTCATTATAATAGAATGTGAAGATAACAGAGCCACAATCTAGTTATGCAGTTGAAAGGTTGACAGAATAATTTGATTGTATTCTGCTTATTTACCACAATATTCTAGTATACTTTGTGGCTTGTAATAAATGCTGGGCATGGGACAGCTAAAATGGGTAGCACTAATGATGTCCTACAGCAAAGAAATATTGTTCCTAGATCTTTTATGACTGCACTTCCCAAAAACAATGCATAGAGAAAGTGATAGCTTATTTACATGGTTCTAATAAAAGAATAAAAATACTTGTCAGTGTCTGAGATGTCTACTCACTTTTTGTATCCTTTTAAATTTAGATGCCGTTTAGTCAACTGGAGTGATCAAAACCAAACATGTTCAATTCTATGAATGGAAGTCTTTCAATTAAACTGTTAGCATTAACAGACTAGATCTGTTAAAGCTAGATGGAGCTACCCAATGTTAAATAAGCAGTGTGTTTCAATTTTTATTTCCTAAACAAGTAATTGCCTTTACATGATGGTAACAATCACCTGCTTACTGGGTGAAATTGTTCCTAACCTGAATTATGGGAAGTCCTAACATTGACTCCACTGGGGCTATGATTTCACCTTTATTACATTAATTAAATGTAATGTGCCTCAGTAACAGAGCTCAAAATATTGATCAGTTAATGAAAGAGCAAAGATCAATGCTTAATGCAGGTGTCATCTGAAACACAGAAAGTAGGGATAGAGTAAGCACTGGTTTATTACAGTGTCTTGTCATACACATTTCACAACTGTGCTTTATCTGTATATAAATGAGGTAAGTAGCACTCTCTAAAACTTAAAATAATTATGAATTTGATATTTAGTAAACGGGCCATATATGTGAGGAAATAATTACTAGCAGTAATGCTATAGTCCAGCTAAATAACCAGCTGTCTTACTCACCAGTAGGTAGTTGCCTATCTTATGTGCCACTATAATTCTCCACAAATTGATCCAAATTAGTTGGATTCACAATTAACCCAAACACACTGCTTAGGCACAAAAAATAAAATTCTTGGATCTCTTTAGAAGGAGAGATCTAGAGCAAGATTGGACTAACCAGGTTTTTTGCAATTTTACTGGAAAACTTTCTGAAATATACAGTTAATATGACATGCAGTAACATGAGGACTTTGTAGTGAAATTCCTTGTGGGGCTGTGTTATCAATCAATGCATCCTAGGGATTTACACAGAAATCTGCTAATGGAATACAGTTAACTTAGAACTATGCCATCAGTAAGTGTCACTCTCCCTATTGGGAGACTTCAGCTATCACAGCAGTGGCTAGGAAAAATACAGAATACAGTGCAAGTAGTTCATAAGCTGTTGTGAATTACGTGGCAGCTCTTTCTGACTGTCTTTTGTCTACATAATGTTAAGATTTTTTTCTTCCTTCACTGTTACCCTAGCACTAAAGACAGATCAATTAAGAGAAGAAACCAACTTTCTACTCAGTAAAATAAAATGTTAGAGGTCTTCAGAACTACTAAGTACATCTACAAGCTGAGCTCTGTGGCAGTGTTTCTCATTCAGGGGCTTACAACCCCAAAGACATCATGAAATGTCACCAGAGGGCTACAAGGGAGTGAAAATTTTATGACAGCTTAAAGCAAAGGATATCTCACTCTCCCATTCTTCACAAATTCTTATCTTTTAAGGCCCAGTAATTTTTTTAAATCTCTTGAAACACACATCGTGGCAATTACTTTTCTCACTGTTAGATTTGTAACATATAGAGGGGGTTCATAATTTTTTTCTAGTATCTATTAAATAGTCACTCTGTAAATGCTTATAAGTCATACTTTCATTAAAATGAACTGATGCTTGTGATACATGATACTAGCTACCATTTGATAGCTAATCCACATTAAAATTCTTCTTAGGACAATGTCAATTTTAACACATCAGCTGATAGAACTTACTGCAAATAGCATTGACCAGATAGTTCATGGTAAAAGTACAGCAGGGCTTTAGCACATTAATTAGTATGCACTAACCATAGGAGTTGAAATTAACCTTTTTATCTAATGAAGACTCTATCAAAGACTAATTTTTGTGGGATGCAAAAGTTAACAAAATTCACTAAAGAACTCAGCAAAACCTTACTGTATTTTCTTTCAGGGCTAATTAAACTAAAAGCACCATGATATTACGCCCATATTTACAATTTACACCTGCATTTATCCCAGCATTTACACAGGTGTAGCCTTGTGTGTTAACAGCATTTTTATTTATTGTCTTAGTTAGAAAGATCGAGCTGAAGCAATGCTAACTAAGAAAACGAGCCCTGAGCTGTTCACCGCTACTGTCCCTTTGAGAAGTTACTCCTCCTTCAGCCTCCTCCAGCTGCTCCTTAACTGCTGACTCACTGGTTCCTGCACCCACTCATTTACCCAGCCAAAGGAGATGCCCTACCTTCAACAAGTTTAATAGCACATCTTTGATCACCTGGGTTGTGTGCTTACCTTTGATCATCTCTGTGATGGCCAATCAGAAGATCTCTACTTTAAAGATAATGACAAAGAATAAACACAAATTTGCCAGAAAGTAATGTAGTTTCTTCCATCATACACATGCATACATATGTATTTAGGGTATTTCTTTTGCATGAATACCTGCATATGAAAGTTATACTTCAACCTTCCTTAAGAAGAAGAAAAGATTAAAAACAAAATCATAAAATGAAGATTCGCAGAACACATACCTCACCTAAGAAGTAATCTTGCTGCAGAAAAGAGCACAGGCAGGCAAAGAAGCTTGCAGTAACATGAAACTGTAATTTGATGGTTATTTGGGTCAAAATTTATTCAGAGAAAAAACAGAACAGTCTACACTTTCTTTTCTGTGTCACTATATTTTTCTCTGCTGGTGTAACAGTTTGTACTGTAATCTAGTTTGGGGAACTGATCTAGCTGAAAAATAACCACCAAAGGATGAAATAAAGATCCTCTTTTTTTGACTTGGTGAATTCTAGTTCATGACTAAGATACACATTTTTTGCCAGTCCAGTGGAAGGCATGGCACCACGCAGAAGGAACTAGCAAGGCTGTCTTCAGTGCAGCTTAAACTACGCCTGGGACTTGTTATGGGAAGATAGACAGCTGATGTGGCAAGATGGCTTACAATTATAAGACTTGGCTGGTAGGTGAGGAGGTAGGGAGGATTCATATGAATGTTGAAGAAAGAGGTCTGGCTTTTCTGTGTCCTCTTCCCCAGCTAAGCAGGCCAGTGAAGCAGTGACCCACTCTACCAAAAAAGTGAAGGGTGACATAAGAAAAGACAAAGGAAGGCCAAACTTCTTCATTGCCCTGGGCACTGATCAGACTTAAAAAGGCTTCTGATGGAATATATTTTCCCTATTTACAGTGTGCTGGGTTTGGCTGGGATAGAGTTAATTTTCTTCACAGTAGCTATACAGGGCTATGTTTTGGATTTCTGCTGGAAACAATGTTGATAATGCAGAGATATTTTCCTTACTGCTGAGCAGTGCTTGCACACAGCCAAGACCTTTTCTGCTTCTCGCCCCAGCACAACAGCGAGTAGGCTGGGGGTGCACGAGAAGTAGGCAGGGGACACCGCTGGGACAGCTGACCCCAGCTGACCAAAGGGATATCCCAGACCATATGATATCATACTTAGCATATAAAGCTGGGGGAAGAATAAGGAAGGGAGGACGTTCAGAGTGATGGTGTTTGTCTTCCCAAGTCACCGTTATGCATGATGGAGCCCTGCTTTCTTGGAGATGGCTTACCACCTGCCTGCCAATGGGAAGTAGTGAATGAATTTCTTGTTTGGCTTTGCTTGTGTACACACCTTTTGCTTTACCTATTAAACTGTCCTTCTCTCAACCCATTAGTTTTCTTACTTTTCTGATTCTCACCCCTATTCCGCCATGGGGGGAGTGAGTGAGTAGCTATGTGCTGCTTAGCTGCTGGCTGGGGTTAAACTACAACATACAGATAACCAGAGCTGGTGTTCTACCATTACCCATCTCTTTCTATTTAAATGAATATACATGATGAGGTAATAGAGGACCCTGGCAAAGTACTGGACAAAGTCTAACAACAGCTAGTAAGTGGAGCAGAGCCTCTTGATTGCTCACGGGGAGAGGGAAATAACCAGAATTTTTGCTGTCCTGTGGGATGCAATTATGCTGTCCAGAACCAAAGAGTGACCTGTCTCACCTCCTGTGTTTATTTAATGCAAACTTCATGTCTGGTTTCATTGCAACCTCCCTGCCCAAGATGGATATCCTAAGGCCAAATTCAATAGGCAGTCAACCACTATACCTGCCAAGAGCCAATATTTTCAAAAGAATGCATGCCAGTAGATTATCATGTCTGCTTCAGTTAGAATCAACATTTCTGTTCTAGTTCACTTAAAATCAAATACACTACAGTCCAAGAGATATATGCCTTAATTCCCACACAATTTATAGCACCATGGTTCTAATATGTGATTCTGATACCCAGAAGAATTTGGGTTAAATTTTCAGATGCTTCTGTGATGTTGGATATTGAACTTCTTCGAATCCTGAAAGAAGACACTTCAGGATTAATACCTGGCTATGTCTTCTCAGGGAATAAAAGTAGGAACAATAAGCTGCCAACTGAAATATCTTAAATAGAATCAGTATCGCAAGTATCAGAGCTATGGCTCTTTCAAGGAAGCACTCAGAAGAAATGTGGAGAAGCAGCTTTGAAATCTTTATGGGACTTTCTCCAGTGATGATTTAAAGGATTCCATTCCAGCAAAGGAAAAACACACTCATTTTCTTGGTTTTTGGAATCTGTCTGCAATGAAATGTACAACTTGCAGAAACTGCAGGAAAAGACACAAGTGAAGCACACAGAAATTTTTATTTTGACTTTTTATGGGTTTCAGACCTAACTAGTACAGTGTGTATACAAAGACAATGGGTTTATTGCACTGCTCATCTTTGTCAGACTAACAAGACCTAAACACCATGTCCCAGATTCCTACCATTCTCCCTGCTGTCGTAAAGATCTGTAGGCTATCCGTGTATATTTCTTTACTGGACAGACACAGGTTTTCCCAGAGAACAATTCGGAGAACCTAGGATCAGCATTGCCCTATTATAAGAATTTATTATTGCAGTATGCTACAATAAAGTAATAACATCAGGTAAACTAGCTCAGACAGCTAAGATGATAGTTTAGGCATCTCATTTAACTACCTAAGATCAGATAAAGCAATCCAGGCTGATGGCATTGCAAATGGTCATAATAATAAAAACCCCAGTAATAACAATGAAGCAATATTATTGCATATTATGGAAAACTGGCATATTTTATCATTGGTATTATAAAATATGGGTCATTTTCTATCAAGTCACTGAGAAACTTAGCGAAGCGATGAAATACCATACAGGATCAATCTGTTATGGTGTTGGTTCTTTTGGACAGCCCATGATGAATAGTCTGTAAGATCCTGATAAATTGAGTGAATAAGCACAGACTGTTATATATGAGTGGGCAGCTAGAAGATGGGAGAGCCTGTATTTATTCCAGAGGAGGGAGACAAGCATCAAGAAAATCTTGGGTTTTATAGGAAAGAAAGAAGATCCCCAATGAGCTGATGGGAACAGGTACTCTGCTGGACCTGATACTCACAAGCAAGGAAGAACTGGTCAAGGATGTGCAAGCGAGGGGCAACCTTGGCTGCAGCAACCATGAGACAGATGGTGGAGTTCAGGATCCTGAGAGGAGGGAACAATGCAAAAAGCAGGATCACGACCCTTGACTTTAGGAGAGCAGACTTTGGCCTGTTCAGGCACCTTCCTAAAAGGTATATTGGCAGCAAAGTGAAGACCAGGTAAAATGTGGAATTGTAAGGGGAGCCTGGGACATAAAGAAGGCCAAGGTACTCAATGACTTTGCCTCAGTCCTTGCTATTAACATTTGCCTTTGGGAATCTGAGGCCCCTGAAGAGCCTGAAAGCAATTAAAACACTGGAGCATCTTTCGTATGAAGAGACGCTGAGAGAGCTGGAGAAGGCTCAGGGGGATCTTGTCAATGTGTATAAATACCTGATGGGGGCAGGGTAAAGACAGCTCTTTTCAGCAATTTCTAATGAACATGATGGGAAGCAATGTGCACAAATCAAAACAGAGGAAATTCTATTTGAAATGAGGAAAATCTTTTTTTTGTAAGGGGGCGTCAAGACACTGGAAAAGGCTTCCCAGAGACATTGTGGAGAGTCCATCCGTGGAGATATTAAAAATCAAAATGGATAATGCCCTGAGCTGTGACTGACTGTGCTTTGAACTAGAGGTTTGGACTAGATTATCTTGAGGCACCTTCCAGCCTCAACTGTTCCATGGTTCTGTGTGACTGTGATATATGTTACATTTTGTTGAACTGGAATGAGTGGTAACAAGTTAATTAAGCTGTAGTAGATACACAAACACATGAAATCACAGAGTTATAGCCATTAATAGTTCCTCTGTTATTTATAAGTGATTGAAGTCTGTATCATGCCATTGCCTGTCTCTTTCTATTTATATGTCTGCACTGAATGATATGAGTAGAAGGCTCGAGGCAAGATTTTTAGAGAAAAGAGAAAAGCTAAGTCAATTGAAAGCAATTTCTGAAGGGAATAACATCAAAAAAAAGGAGGAGAAATATTTGAAAAAGAGGAAACGGATTGAAGGATATTGAAGATATTATGTTTATGTGGCATTCTGGCACTTCTGAATGTCCTAAAAATGAATCACAACAACAGTAAGTTAGTGGATAAAGCAGAAATTTTCAGGAGAGGCACAAAGGAAAACCAATAGAACATCAAGAGCCTTTGAAGCACTAGGAAGCATTTTCCTTGTGCAAAATGTCTGAAAATCCTTAAGAAAGCTGATGAAGATTCATTTAAATAGCTGAGCAGCTCATTTAAGCAGTCAGCCAAAAGCCTCCGTACAGCTTTATAAAACCAAGCTGTTACTATGAACTGGTGGCACAGAAGACAAAAGGAAAAATGCATCATGTGTCACAGCTGGCTTTAACTATGCACTGAAGTAGGCTCCACAAAACACCTAGTGTTCACTACTTGCTAGAGGTTAAAGAACAGTTAAAAAAACCCAGATTCTTTGGGAATATACTTTTACTTTTAAACACCAAAGCAAGTAAAAAAACCTAGAATGTCTGTTGATTCTGCAAAACGCAGAAGCCAAATGTACCAGACACTGATTGCTCACAGAACATCTGTCAGCAATAGAGGAAGGAAAAATATTCCATTATTGATATCAGATGGAATATATAGGACTAAGATAAAAGTATTCTATGTTCTGTTCAAGACTTTGCAGGGATATCAGAACAACTGGAGATTTCCATGAAGAATTAAAATTCTTTACCTGCTGTTTTGAAGATAGTTTCCACATTTCAGTGATACTTTGAAATCTTAGAATCTGATTAATCCCACTTCCCGGACATTGGCATTGGTTTTTAAACTCAAGAATAATAGCAACAGTAAGGATGTTGTTTAGAAAAAAAAAAAAAAACCAATAGGTTCATCTTCTAGCAACAGTGACTGGAGGAAGGCATGTGGGAGAAAAGCTGGAGTTTAAGACCAGCATCTGATGTAGTGTTGATCTGAGAGCTCCCATGGGAAAACAGCAGTGGTTCTAAAATGAAAGAAGAACTTTGGAAGAAATGAGCATTTTCAGTTTTCCTTAAACTTCTTCAAATAAGGAAGTTGGAGATGGAGCCTTAAGAGAGAAGAAAGGAAGGTTTTAATGCAACCTGATTATAGTAAATCATAAAATCAGCATTTCTGAAAATGTGTTTGAGGGAACAGGCACCATAACTGAAGAGTGCATAACAAGCAAAACCGATATATCAAATAGTTCCAAGAACCTTTCCTTAGAGAAATTTACACCAGAATCCAAGCTCAAAGTGAATCTTTTTTTTGTGGATGATCTAGTCTCCAAAATGCTGAGACTACATGTGTCATGGCCTCCATAGTTGTTGATTATCACATGACATACATAATGATAAAAATCACAGTCTGAGATTTGAAACTAGGCATTGCTCTTAATGTCCTAAATATCCTTTATGCCTCCTGTTTACTACCTCTAAACAAATAATATCGGATTTTAGATACCAAGGTGTAAGATTCTCTTTGCCATTATACAAAAATAATGAAATGGAGCACAGCATTATGTTTATAATTACGTACCAAGTAAAATGTGTAATATAATAATAGCATTAAATATAATAATAGTATTGTATTACATAAATATTTACACTGTGGAAAGTACTTGTATGGCTTACATTCATTTTCTTAAGTATAACTTGTTTTACTTTCCACATTACATTGAACTTGTCCCACACATCTGGAGATAAGAGGTGAGTGAGGGATCTGTCAAAAAGAGAAGGTTGTGTCTGACTCCTGTAACTCAGCCACACAGCCAAGAATTGATAATACATAAGAGACAATTACCCTGCACAAGGTTTGGAAGCTTGTTTTTTCCTTCTAAACTGAGCCATGACAGGCAATAAAACATACTTTATCTGGATTCTTGATGTAAGTAACGACCTTCTTATGCTTGGCCAGCATTAGATGTGGACAATACTCAAGAAAACTGAAAAACATTTGATTCATCAAAAAATATATTCAATAATTTTTGATATTAAATGTTTAAAACTTTAGTGTAAAATGTAAAATAAATGCTGGTTTATCTCTATTGTTCTTATAAAAGAATTGGAAAATGTGTGGTTCATTTTTCTGAATTAGAAGTAAGAAACAATGTAAGTTTTCTTCTGTTCTAAAATAATAAATAAATAAAAAAAAAAAGATAAAAACATTTTACTGATGGGAAAATGGAGGGGGCTGCTGTCACAACCCGTGCTGGACAGACCAGGGAGATGTCGTGGTTCGGAATTCCCTCGGGCTAAAGTAAGGTGAAGGAACTCCAAAGGATCAGCTGAAGGTTTTATTCATGGCAGAAGCAGCCTGACCTCGGGAGGTGTGACAGCCGGCGGCGGGGTCTGCCACACCAGCAACGGGCAGGAAACTACCTCAGCAAACCGTGTAACCCGCGGTAACCATACCTCACCAAACCGGTACTACAAGCCTGGCTTACCTGGGGATCGATTCAGGGGACAAAAGAGGGAGAGCCCTCCCGCTGGGTCAGGAGGCTCCGAGCGGACCCCCTCGCTTTCCAGGCTCCTTCCCAGAGAGGAGCCTGCGGGCGGCTGGATCCGCTCCTCGCCCCACACTTGGTCAGCGGGTTTGTGTCTGAAGGGGTGAGCTGGGGGGGTTATGGAGAAGAAGAGAAGGAGAGAGACCGGACAGAGAGATGTCACCGGCCCCGGGTCCAGCGCCGCTCCCGCCAGCCCAGGGGTCCCGCTCCGGGGGCGCGCACACGCGGGGCTTCAATTCGCGCCCTTTTATCACCTCCCGGCCCCTCCTTCGGGCGGGCACTCGACCTCATTAGGCTAACGAGGTGTCACGCGCGGCGGGTGCTGTCGTGCCCTTGGGGAGACGGGTCGGTGGGCTTGGGGGTCGCTCGGGGAGTCCCTTCCCCCTCCCCGCGGGCCCGACCCTCGTCCGACCCGCGGCCATCGCTGGTGAGCGGCCCCGCTCGGCGTCTCCGAGGAGGGAACTGCGCCTGCGCCGGCCCGGCCCGCCCTCCGCTCCGCGCCCTGTGGCTGATGCCCGGGGCTGGTCGGTGCTGAGCGGCGGCTTCTCCTCACCGGCGGGTCGGGGTTCGTTGTTATGCAGAACTTGCCGTACCACAATGTTTGAGACATTAACTCTTTCAGCCTCTCACAGCTGCAGGATGGCATCTGTGAGAAGACACCAGAAGATGCCCCCATGTCCGACGGAGCCAATGCCAGTGGGCTCCAAGTCGGACCCGCCTCTGGCCAAGGCCGAGCCCGTCAGCGACGGTGGTAGCACCTCTGACGGAACATATTTAAGAAGGGGGGAAAAAACCTTTGCAACTCCAGCAATTGTAGCCGAAGAGAGGAGTGAGGATGTGTAAAAGCCTTGTAGATCCACAGGTCATTGAAGGAGGGGAGGAGGTGCTCCAGGCGCCGGAGCAGAGATTCCCCTGCAGCCAGTGGGGAAGACCATGGTGAGGCAGGATGTCACCCTGCAGCACATGGAGGTCTGCGGTGGAGCAGATATCCACCTGCAGCCTGTGGGGAAGACCGCGGTGAGGCAGGCTGTCCCCCCCGTAGCCTGAGGGGGGTGTGTGTTTGATACCATTTCTACCCATTGGCACCATTACAGAAAACTTGCTTGCTGACAATACTCTGTGCCTTGCTCCAAATTAAAAATATAGCAATTAATACATTTCTATGTGACAAAACCTTTTAGGACTTCAAGTTAGTACTGCAGTGGGTTCAAAGCCTTAAAGGTCTCTTCAGACATGAGTTATTCCACTAGCCTATAGGCAAGCTGTTGTAGCAGCTCCTACAGCACAATTATTCTCCCTTGAGCATATATCAGAATTGTTCCCAGGTTGTCTCAGTGGCATTGTGGCCTCCAGTCACTCAAGCAGTTTCCTCAAGTCATTGGCAGAGCACTAGAAAAAGCTTCAGGATGATTTTGCATCCAACATAAGCACAGATAATCAGCAAAATGTTTGAAATAAGAGAGAAACATGAATTCTGTATTACAGGTTTTGCAATCTAAGAGGATGCACAAACTTACATGGACCCTCTGGAAGATATTCTGAGTATCTATAGACTTTACAGAAGAGGCTTTTCAAGTTGTGCATCCTTTCTTAGATTGTTTTGGCTGAGATAGAAAGTGCTGTTAAATACTACGGAAGCCTTGCTTCAAAAAAGGCAGACCAAAAAGACCCATACAGAACAGAATTATAAATGGGTAGTGTGTAAGGTGTTGTGAAAACCAATTCTGCCGTAACATAAAGGAACCTTTTAATCATCAACCTGTCCTACCCCAAATAAGAGCATAAACCCCAAACCCAGCCTTTTCCTTATCACATCAGTATACTAAAAGTAGAAACAAGGGGAATCACTGAGTACAGATCAGAAGCTAGGACCAGTAAATAAATACTAAACAAATCTAACAATGTATGGTGAATCTCTGATCATTGAGGATAAGGAATTACATCAGTATTCTACAAATTAATTAAGTATGTGTAATACCAGTTGATGACACAACATTTGTCACCTGAGGTATCAAAACCACAGAGTTGTTCAACAAATGTTTCCATACACCCAAAAAAATCATATTTTATGGTACTGTTGAAATGTTTAGTATTCTGTTGGTATAGAGAGAGGATTATTATGCAGCAATTGCTAAGTTTAAATTCCTTGGTTACCAAACACAGACAATTTGTTCCCTATATTCAAAAAAGAATTAACCACAAAAGTTGCTGGGTCACTAATGTTGATTTCTGACAAACCTCAGTACAGCTGCTATGTTCTAGAGGAGAGGTGAAAAATTTGTAACGACAACATTGAAAAAGCTAATTGGAATTTTCAGGAGAGTAAAAGCTGGGTAACAAGTCTGTGGGACACATACAGAAAGCCTCTCAGATACAGAGTTTAGTCCATATAGACCTAAACCACAACCACATTATTCTTGCCAACTAACGTCATATGATGGAAGTTACTTTTTTTCTGAAGAAAATTGGTTTGGTTTGTGTTTTTTGGTTTGGTTTTTTTTTTTTGCATTAGAATTTGTTTGATAAAGACAACTGTGGTAAGGTATCTCTACACAGCATGAACTTAGTTTGAGGTTAAATTCTTGGGGTTTTCTTTCTTCCAAATACCATGGTAGTGAACCAGAAGATCCCAAATGTAAGCAAGTATTAATTGGTTATGAACAGTACTAATAAATAGGATGTTATAGTCCAATGGAAAAATTCTTTGCTTAATTGTACTCTGTCCTTAATTCTTTCGAATGTCTCTATCTGGGATCACCTATCTGTTTCTCACAGCAGGAAGGGAGAAGCAGTCCTTCTCAGATGAGAAAGGTGATGAGGATTTTTTTCCTTTTCATGTGTTCTAGAATTGTATGGCTATCAGCAATACTATATCTGTGGGAAGGACTTTTTTT
>VYZV01009287.1:47757-60420 GCA_013401275.1 Pandion haliaetus
TTTTGAGAAACACAAAATGCCTACTATTCAGGTAACCATTTTTTGTGGTTTATGTCTGATCATGATTATTATTGAATTATTTTTACAGTTACATTGTAAAGCCTTTTTCTACAAAGGTAGTATGTGGCTGGAAAAATCATTCTCAGCACTCTACTTTGATTTTATTGATGAGAAATGTGGTGTCCCTGTTTTCAATGCTGGACACTGGTACAGTGACTTACAGCATGCTAGTGTCTCATTTTGGGATAGGTCCAAATTTGCTTTAGTTCTTTTAGCAAAAGCATGTTGTGCTTGTGTGGGGAGTCTGTCTTGCGGGCTGTATATGAACTTTGCTAGATACTATCAACTTTTTTATTCTGTACTGCAACTGTTGACTGTACTGTTAGCATGGGCCAAATTGTCATATTTGCTTTATATTTGGGATGTTAATGGAAAGGTATTCACTGAACAATATGGAACATTTTGGGACGCAGGATTCATTGAAGCCCAAGGAATATTAGTTGTCTCCAAATGTTCTGCAGATATTTGGGGCCAAAGAAGAAAAAAAAAAAAACAACAAACCAAAGGTACATACTAGTACATACTACTCTACTATAGAGAAAATTGTCAAACTGCAGAAGTAGGTGAAGAAAAAAAGTAGGACTGGTATACATCCGACGTAACCAGCTATCTACAAAGGAAACGTGTCTCTTAGCTAGTCTCCATAGGTTTACTTTAAAGTCAATAGAGACTTAGCAAAGATCCACATGTAGGCACTCGGTTTAGGATTAAATGAATTCCCCCACTGATTATATACTGCCTAGAGATATGCTAAATACAAAGGGAATCCGAGATAGCTAGCCTACATTTCCACTTTGTCGGAAACTATATGTAATTGAATAAATTCTATTTTAGCTTTACAGAGAGAGAAAGATCATCTGAAGAAATACTTTGGATGCTTAAAGAATTCTAACCAAAGACAGGTTTATTGTGCTTAGGAGGCTGGAAAATCAGTATCTGCAGTTATGGTTCATAGTTTGCTAAAACTGCATAATTTGGGGATTGCTAAGGAAGCCAGTGAAGATTTTCAGGAATGCTTACACCACCTGTAGCATGAATATACCATATGTCCTTGAAGAAAGCTGTAAGTGCAAAGCACTGCACAGGTAAAACTCTGCAAAAGGATCTGGGATCTAAGTAGTCCATACAGGTTGTGACAGGAAAACAGATAAATTGTGAAATGTACCAGACGTGAAAGTCTGTGTTGCGGCATATAAAGTCAAAAGAAATACAGCAGAACACTGTTCTTCTCATTGGGACACAGATATGGCAGCCCAGTGAGCTTCTAGGCAAAGACAGAATTATTACAAGGAAAAGTATTTCAGAGGCATATAAAAATATAGAGTGTCAGTTAGAAACATAATGCTGAGTACTTCTCTGTATGCTCACGACCACTTGGGAAAGTTGCAATTGAGGAGCCGCATGTAGTTCAGACCAACAAAGTAAATTCCCTGTTCGTCATCCAAAGAGTGAAACCCTGATAGTCCTGCACTCGCCATTTGCTGTATAGGCAGCCAACCATTTGTTTCCTGATGAACTTTTGTGTTCCAAGATGAAACAAACCTCCTGACTGGCGTACTTCACTGTATGTAAATACCAGCCAGAATGCAATCCCTGAAAAAGCCAAGCCAACGCTGACATGGTTGCCTATTGTCTGTTCAACTGTCAAGGAGCAACAGGATGACTAGAGGCAATCTGCATTATTTATTAGAGACAATATATTAAGGCAAGCCATTTTCCTTTTCAGAAAGGAAATATATGTTAATTCATGCACATGAAAAGTCTTACATTTTGCAAGTACCTTTAGGTAGAGGTAAATAATGTGCATTCTCCTATCTACATATTTCTTACAGATTAGATTTGCCAAGCAATACAGGCTCCTTTATAAAAATTCAGGTATTAAAAAGAAAGTTACTTGGTCTTACTACTTTTTTTCTCCAGTAAGCAATTAGCAAATAAGTTTACATTTGCCTTGAAGTGATCAATGTTCAGAAGACTGCCAAGCTGGCTCTTTAATAGGCATTTGCTTGGCTGTAGGTCTTTTGAATGGACTGTGCTCACTGAAAGATGACCAACCAACTTTATTATTCTTGCTAATTGAGTTGCTGTCTGCCTGCAAGAGCATTTCAGGTGTTAAAACTGGTTATTTCATTTAGAAAATAGGAAACGAAAATAAATTAACTGAGAAAGTATCACCTTTCGTACATTGGCAACAGAAACCTGACTGCAATAAAATATATATTGGAAGATGTTTTCAGTACTTAGTAAAATAAATTTTCTATACTTGCAGATGGTAGTCTACTTCAGTACTTCAAGCCCTTCAGTATTACAGATCCATTTCATGAAAATAATATATTGCTTATTAACTAAGGTAATCTAATATTTTTTATTAAATGTAAGAGTTATTGAAAATATGTTCCACAAATATTAATTTCATTTTTTATTAGACTCACTTTTATAGTATTCATCCTCTTTTTCTGCATTTATTCTTCATAAATTTTTAAGTGATCCTATTTTACTGACATTAAGTGTACAAGGCAAGAGGATTCCAAAGTCACAGTTGTGAGTACATGTACTGGAAATGCCTGTGTTGTCACCCAAAAAGCAAAGAGCAATATAGTGTGAATTATATCAACAGTCACTACTAAGAAGTCCATCTCAAGCACCAGAGGTTAAGAAAATCTTGATTCTCATAGGTTTTTAAAAATAAAGAAGTCATCAAAAAAATGTAGAATAGAAAACTGAAAGAAAGCAGGATCTGTTCATTAAAAGATTATATATGAGAAGAATGGGTAGCATCCTGTAATTTAAATGGTATTTTCATGGGGTTTTTTTGTTTTTCTTGGTGCTAAGTAGTTGCAATAGTCATAATAATTTCCATTTTATAAAGCCTCAGCTCCTTCATACTCTTGGTGATAGTGAAATCTCATTGGTTGACAATATAATTTCTAAATACATTGCTTAATTTATTCATCAAAGCAGTAAATAAAAGCAAATAGGTGACTGGAGAGCACAGTCTCCTAACACCCCCATCACCAACACTTAACACGTGGAATCCCAGACATGCCCTGAAAGAAAGCACAAGCATCACTTGACCTGAATAAAACAAATTGCTTCTTAAAAATTCTGCCTTCTACCATCCTTCCTACATTGAAAGCATTTTCAGTTTGTCTTGTAGGTATACAAAAGGGGCCAGCTAAAAGGATTTTCACCTTAATTTCTGACAGGTTTCAGAACAAAGATGATTAACAGGCTTGATCTGTACAACAGATGCTCAGAGACATTACAGAGCAGCATACCAAGCAACACATGAAAACCGCTTTCATGAGAGATAATACAATAACACCCTCCCTGTACAGTGTTTTTCATCTGGGCAGCTTGTTTTCTTTTGCAAAGAAGGCTTCTGACTTGATGCAACCAGAACTGCTCTGTGGAATGTCCCTGTCCCCATATCACATGCACCTAAAGGTGTGTCTCTCAGAAACCATTTCTTCAGGAGATGAGGATGACTTTTTCTTCAGGTTTCCAACACTGAACCTATGCAGAATGCAGGTAAACTGATATCTACAAGTCCTGGGATTCTCCAGATTTTGTATGGACATCTACACACTGTGATGGAGAAAGGGGGAATTTTCTGACCTGCAGTTTCAACTTCACTTTATTCACTGAGTCAAATTTATACCGCTTAATAAATGAAGAGAAGTACTGGGCCATAAGTTAATTTCTGAACATTAGAAATGAAATTTCTCATCATTATGGGTCTCCATGAATTCTCTTCTTTCTCTAACATTTAAATATTTTAAATCAGCATTTTAAGCTTCAAGTTGTTTCAAGCTCTCTTCATTTGGTTTAGACTTTTAATTCTTTGCAGATAATTTGGCATATCTCTGAATTACTGGAATGTTAGATTTCACTATTTGTCACATGCACTAAACAAAGCAGGTGTGAGTGTACTAATTAGTAATTTCACATCCTATCTTACAGAGATTGTTTACCTTAATGTCAGTCATAGAATTTATGTATTTGGAGAAATTTGTTTCTAGAAAATATAATCTCAGGGTAAGTATAAATGAAGGACAAAGAAAGGACATGCTTCTTTAACTGTCAATCTAGGCTAAGTGACAAAGGGATTTCTTTCCCCCTAAAAATGATGTATGTCAGGCTTACTAAGTACCATCCTCAACTGTTCTCTTAGTGAAGTGACTGAACAAAAAAATAGTCACAAGAAAATTTTAAGCTGTGTGTGTATTTGTTTTCTGTGTGTCAGGATAAAAAATAGAAGGCTTTAGTTTTTTCTTTTTTCTTAATTCAAAATAAATTGAGCTATGAAACTTCAAAAACATCAATCTTATTAAAAAAAGCACCATAGAATATTTTCCCATCTGTACTTGAGGCCTCTCATTTTTCATTTTCTCATGAATATGACACAATGAATAACCTCCAGCTTTTATCCAACAGCTATCTTTCTCCATCCTTTTCCCCTTTTACTTCTGTCTATATAGGTAAACTTCTACAGAGTAAACATTTCAGAAGAGCAAAGTTACAGTACTGTATATATCTGTTGACTACTTTGCACCTTTTCTGATACTGAAGACATTTTCAAAACTTACATGACTGATCAAGGGAAAATAACTGGGACAGGAAATTGATAACTGATATTAAAACACAAACCTTAATAATAAAAAATCTCAGCTGGAAACTAAATAATGTGAAAACAATCATTAAAAAATAAATCTTTAATAAAAAATAAAACAGTATTAACATCATTTTCCTATTAAAATAATTTGAATGGTGGGTAGTTGGTTTTTTGGATACAAAATTTTTAGCACAAGGTTTTTTTTACAAAATCGTTTAAATCTTTAGCCCAGCACAATTCTCATCCAGATTTAGAAATTGGTCAACAAATTACTGAAGATATGCTAAATAAAAAATTAGTTGCCCAGTTGTTAGTATTCTCTCTCTCAGTGAAACAGGAGGGATCCCACTTCATACATAATGGGATTGAGCACACTCTCAGCAAGTTCGTGGCTGACACCAAGCTGAGTGGTGCAGTTGAGTCACTGGAGAGAAGGGATGCCATCCAGAGGGACCTTGATGGGCTGGAGGAGTGGGCCCATGTGAACCTCATGAAGTTCAATAAGGCCAAGTGCAAGGTCCTGCACCTGGATCAGGGCAGCCCCCAGTATCAGTACAGACTGGGGGATGAATGGATTGAGAGCAGTCCTGAGGAGAAGGACTTGGGGGTATTGGTGGATGAAAAATTCAATATGAGTCTGTGGTCTTAAACAGTACTCATATTATACCAGATGTTGTTCCGAGTATATATATGTGTGAATTTATGTTTGCAACCTCTCACATTCATTTTTCAGACATCTCATGTTCCTATGTGCTTCAAACAGGTACTAAGAAACCAACAAAATTCATTATAAAGCCAGTATCTGTGACCCTGTGTGGAATTAGTTTTTGGAGCCTTTCCTACAGCAGAGCTGGAAATTCATGTTTAGCTTCCAGTATTTGAGTTTAAATTATCTTTCCTTTTCAAACAAAGTATTTCCAGCACTTGATAATTCCACCTGACTACATGCATAAGCAGAGTATCATTTAGGCTCAGTAAGATTCAGAGGTAGACTAATGGGGGAGTAACACAGCACAATCTCTCATTCATGTACAATAAATTGCAGATCACAAGTAGTGTACAGGTTTGATACAAAGCACTTGTATCTCCTTCTCTATAGCTGTTCTTAAATATCTCTGCCACTTCATTGCCTTTCACCTGCACTCTTAATTCTTTGTGTAGAAGTTGTTAGATTTGTAGCAGCAAGCACTAGCATTTGCTGTTAAGGAGTACTAAAAATAGGCTAAGTGTGAAAAGTTTGCTGTTTTGAAAACATGCCTGTAGTAAATATTTGTAAGATACATGGTAATAGGAGTAAAAATGCAGTTAAGACATGCCCTAGGCCATATGTCAAAAGGTCAAGTTTATCTAGGCCTGCCAGGATTTTTTTAAAAAGAAAAAATAGTTATGAAAATAGGCTTTTTAATCATATCTGCTTGATAAAAAATTGCTGTTGGGAAAAAAACTGAGGAGGGTTCAAAATGCATGTTGGTGACTACCTCCAATGAAAAATTATGTGGCTTAAATAAAAGATTATTGCAGTGTTTAAAACTACTAGATATGATTCCAAAAGGCAAATGGTTTAATTAAGGGTAGAATGAACCCTGTCACTGAGGAGGCACAGCCCACAGTACCCCAGAAAAGTGAGCAGAGCAGATCTGGTGATGGTAAGGAGCGTCAGCCACAGTCCAGGGATTACTAGACAAATCTGTGCTTGTGAGTTAGGTCCGATGTCAAACCAGGAACCCAAGTCAGCAAGGCAAGGTCAGGATCAGCAAGGTAGCTGGGCAAACGCAGCCTGAGAGGCATGGCTGATCTGATCTAGCTCTGTGGATATCCTGACCTGAGTGGAAAATTGGACTGGCTGACCTGCAGGGGTGCCAACGGACCAACATTCCTGTGAACCTGTGAATTCCTGTATCTGGAATGGAGGGAATGGAAATGGAACTCAAAAACTTCTTAAAGGCTTCTTGGATCCGAATTTTTCCACCCCTGTTTTTCAGAAAAGAGAATGAAGCACAGATCATTAAAGACGTACAAAATGCCATGTTCATATTATTTCAATCTAAACGAAATGAGAAATAATCACTTAAATACCCTGGGGGTCTGGCTGTAGGTCTTTTACCTGCAGTCACACAACAAGTCTCACAGAATACACTTGAGTTGCATTTTCTTCAGCTCTTAATAAACTGTCTTGATTAGAATAAAGGATCACTTTTCACAAAGTAGGGAATGTCAAGCAAAAGGATTTTAGTATATTTATTGGGCATACTAACACCTAGATGCTCTTATGTTTTTATTGTTTATATGATTTTTGTGAGCATAGCGTTCTTTGTTTTTTAGGTATTAAGTGAACAGTTAAAGTTAACAATAATGGGCGTTTCAAAAGCCACTTACGTTCTGAATAATTGTTCCAATCCCCCTCAGCAAGATTATTTCATTACGTGCTTTGGAAAATGCCTAGCTGCTCGGGTTACTGCTTTACACTTTTAAGTTTGAAAGTACTGGCCCAAGGATGTAGCCCTGATTTTTCAGAAGAGAAATTTCCCCTTATTCACAGGCCCAGCTACTTAATATCACATGTAAGCACATTTTAATAGGTGCCTGAATTTATGGGAAGTGCTTATCCAGAAGCTACGGAAGCCACTATTGATCTTCCTCCCATTTGCTGTTAAAAACACAATTTGTTTGAACTCTTAGTCTTTCTGTTCTAGGATTTTTTGTTTCATTTTGGTTTTAATTATCTTCATATTTTTTAGGACAGCTTTGTTCTACCCATGCAGCCAGATGGGGCTCCCCAATTAAATTGTATTGGTATTTTTCCACTCAGGCAAACCAGTCTATTTACCTTGGCAGAGTAAAATATGTTTTCTATTTTAAAATTTATTTTACTATACATGTATATATACATATATATGTATAATATATGTATGCACTATATATACATGCACATACAGATTATATATACATAGACTTCTATAACATACTTATATATAATGCACATACAATGGTCTGAGGGTCCTACGAGAAGTGTGGAGTGAGAGCACTGGTTCCCAGGGAAATAAAGGAAGCAAATAATATCAGGAGGAAGGAATGGCTGAAGAGAAGGAGTGAAAGGCATACTTGCACCCCTGAAAGCTCCACTCACAACTTCTGCACCTCATACCATGATGAGGGTGGTGAAACACTGGCACAGGTTGCCCAGAGAGGTGGTAGATGCCCCATCCCTGTTAACTTTCAAGGTCAGGTTGGACGGGGCCCTGGGCAGCCAGATCTAGTTGAAGATGTCCCTGCTCATTGCAGGGGGTTTGGACAAGATGACCTTTAAAGGTCCCTTACAACTCAAACTATTCTATGATTGTATACCACCTTCCTTAGTTAAATCTCAGTACCTTATCCTAAGCTGCCACCTCCACTTGAAGCCCTCTGAAATATTGTCAATACCTCCCAGACATCCCAATTACCACCTTGAAGCTTTCCTAAATCCCTATCCAGCCCACACTCTTCTGGAGAGGCTGCTGGAGATCTGGCAGGATGTTTAAGGACATTTAAGGTAGCACTAAATTCCTGTATTTACACAACCAAATCAGTCTTTATGTTCGTGAGAAAGATGTCAACAAGTAGTGGTTCTGTAGCTGAAGGTAAGCAGAAGAAACAGCACAATGGGAATTTTGCCCATTGTTGGATGTGAAGTGCAGTTTCAAGAAGGTTAGTAGCACCAAGACAGTATTGGTTAATATTATATTTCACCTGAAATAGAATCACAAGCATCCAAAGGCTTTTGAAAACATGAAGGCACATACGTAATTAGGTGTTTCTGACACTTCCAGTATCACCTAATTTTTCAAGTCCAGTTTGACAGAAATTGCTGGGCCATCTTAGTGCTGGATTATCTATTCCTCCCATCTCACATAGGTTAGATGGCTGTGCTTTGTGGTCTGCTGTGTCAGAATATATTATATAAACCTAAATTCATGATATCTGCTATCTCTCATCTGTATCTTAGGCTCCTAAAGTGCCTAAGAGAGGAGCACCATTGCCCTAGCTTCCCTTTGTAGTCAATGGACAAGGACAGTGACTTCTGGATGATGACACAGAATATCTGTGGCCTGAATCAGTGAAGGGGTTCTGTCCAGACTTGACTGTCACAGTACTAAATCTGTAAGAGCAATGCAAATTTCCATGTACTTAAGGAGAAAGAACTACAACTTTTAAGTCAGCCCCTGAGGCTACTAGTCGCTTCTTGTGACTTCATTCCTTCCTACAAAAGTCAAACTCATACATAGGCACTTTTTTTCTTTTCATTTTATGAGAAATAAGGGTGGAAGTGCCATTTCATAGCAGATTATCAATGTTAGTATTTTGGCTGTAATTGGACAAATCTACAAATTCTCTTGGGTATTTTAGAATAATTACCTAAGGTAGGGCCTGGAGATTTGTAGAGCTCACTAAGGAGTAGTGGATTCACTTTCAAGGTCTCTTGTGAATTTATGTCTTTAAAAAGTATATTCCAGATGCTAAGTTTTTATCAGTGAATCCAGGCTTGGAACATTTGAAATAACTGTAGAATAATAAAGTGTTTCATATGAAACATTCTGTGACCTACTTCCTCAGTCCTGGTTATGAGTTGGTGGTAGTAGGAAGTGGAAAAATAACATAAAAGACACAGTGATTTAGATTACCCACCTAAACAAAGTTAAATATTGTTCTTTTCTTTGTAGTAGAAAGAAGGTTGCATATTGTGTATGAAATAGTGTATGAACATTTGTCACTCTGTGGTAGGATGAGTTACACTTAAGGAGTGTCTTTCATGGCTGGTTCATTGAAGAGAACTCATAACTGTTCGCGGAGAGGTGCTATACCCCAGTGGCTTGAGGACTGTAATTCAGCTTATGTCACTTTTATCCTTTCCTGTGACTCTGTTCTTTTGTATGTTCAGGGTGAATCACTGTGTAAAAAATCCACAAAAAGGCAAGCATTTTTTAGATTACCAAGACCTTCCTAAGATACTCAACATAAATAATTTTATGATTTATATTTTACATAGAGAAAGATGTGTATATGCAGATGTGATGGGTTGACTCTAGCTGGATGCCAGGCACCCACCAAAGCCATTCTATCACTCCCCCCCCCCTCAGCTGGACAGGGGAGAGAAAATATAACAAAGGGCTCCCGGGTCGAGATAAGGACAGGGAGAGATCACTTAACCAATTACTGTCACGGGCAAAACAGACTCAATTTGGGGAAAAATGAACTTAATTTATTGCCAAACAACCACAGTAGGGTAGTGAGAAATAAAATCAGATCTCAAAACACCTTCCCTCCACCCCTCTCCTCTTCATGGGTGCAACTTCACTCCCAGGTTCTCTACCTATCCCCCCCAGTGGCACAGGGGGACAGGGAATGGGGTGGGGTCAGTTCATCACACATTGTTTCTGCCGCTTCACCCTCCTCAGCAGCAGGACTCATCACACTTATCCCCTGCTCCAGCATGGGGTTCCTCCCGCAGGAGACAGTCGTCCACGAACTTCTCCAACATGGGTCCTTTCCACAGGCTTCAGTTCTTCATGAACTGCTCCAGCATGGGTCCCTTCCATGGTGTGCAGTCCTTCAGGTACAGACTGCTCCAGCGTGGGGTCCCCATAGGGTCACAAGTCCTGCCAGAAAACCTGCTCTGTGGGCTCCTCTCTCCACAAATCCACAGGTCCTGCCAGGAGCCTGCTCCAGCGTGGGCTTCCCACGGGGTCACAGCCTCCTTCGGGTATCCATCTGCTCTGGCGTGGGGCCCTCCACGGGCTGCAGGTGGATATCTGCTCCACTGTGGACCTCCATGGGCTGCAGGGGGACAGCCTGCCTCACCATGGTCTTCCCCACAGGCTGCAGGGGAATCTCTGCTATGGCACTTGGAGCACGTCCTCTCCCCCCTTCTTCACTTGACCTTGGGGTCTGCAGAGTTGTTTCTCTTACATGTTCTCACTCCTCTCTCCGGCTGCCGTTACTGTGCCCCACAACATTTTGTCCTTCTTAAATATGTTATCACAGAGGCGCTACCACTATCAATGATTGGCTTGGCCTTGGCCAGCGGCGGGTCTGTCTTAGAGCCGGCTGGTATTGGCTCTGTCAGACAAAGAGGAAGCTTCTAGCAGCTTTTCTTCAGAAGCCACCCCTGCAACCCCCCTCACTACCAAAACCTTGCCACAGAAACCCAATACAGCAGAATATATTTATGAAATAGCAATAGTAAATGGTAATGAAAGCAGATGGTGGTTCAAGAAAGGATTTGTTGTAAGAGCAACTACTCAACTAGAATAAAAGGTGACAAAATTAGGTTTCATAAAATCAATGGCACTGTACCACTGTGTATTTGAAAACAGTTTACAGGAACTCCACGGGTGTAAAGGTATTTATTTGAATTTAGAAAGATAGTGTTATGGCACAATATTAACAGGAGTGATCTGTATATGAGAGAAAAGAGCTAAAATAGTCCCAGATTTCTTTAACAGCGACATCTGATCAGACATATATATGTATAGAAACACATATATATTTGTTATAGAAATTCATTTGCTCAAAATGTCTCATTGATCTTCAGTATTTCTGAGTGGTTCATGTACTTTTAGATGAGTTTTGGCTGAAGGCCAATTTGAGCTTATGAAAGAAGGTGAGGCCGCAGTTGTCAGGTAGCAGTCCCTTGCTCCCAAGTCCAGAAACCTTACATTTCCATATAGTGTGGGGTCTGCCACACAAGATCTCTGGGGAACTTCTAGATCACACAGATATAACTCTTTTTCATGACCTTTTCTACACTGACATATTACTTAGATTACCCCCATCACCACCTCCCAGTATAGCTCTTACCAAACAGTTTGGAACAGAAATGCTGCTTAGAGATTTTGTGTCAGCTGCACTACAACCTTGTGCTTTTAGCAGATGCCTGCTTCCCCTTATACTTCTCCTTCTCCCCCCACTTGGTTTGTATATAAGGAAAATAATGAAAACAGAAGATGCCACCACTGAATTTTCCTTTTCCTCTCCGCTGCTGTGCAAGGACAAAGCAATATAATTCTTCCTTTCTTAAGCTCTGTATGGTTTTATTTCAAATCCATTTCCACCCTTCTTAATTTATTTGGAATTGTGAAATTATATTAGTAAAATTAAAGAAATTGAAGGGGTCATGAAGCTAATCAGGGCCCTGAGCCAGGGAACCAAATGCTGGATTATATTGCTGTTTCTTTGCCTTCCCGAGGGAGCTCAGAGATGGTCCTGCATCTAACTAGCTACACTGAACAGTAAATATATGCATCTCAGGAAAATAATGGAATTAAGTAGCAAATTAGGAGCCTAAATGTGGTTAGGATAATAATATGACATCCTCTGATGAAAATTGAAGAGGATGAAAGAACTGTTATAAGATGTACTTGTAGGCTGGAAAAAGCATTTTCCAGAAGCTTAATTTCTCAAAAAAAAAGTCTGTTTCACAATTAAAGACTTAACTAAAATTCTTGAGTTTATAAATGTGGGCATGTCTTGTGTTTGGACTATGAGGACCTTCACTGGGTTTAAATGCTAGTCAGCAGAAGCGTAGCAAAATCTCATGATTGATAACCTGATGCCAGGGAAAGTTTACTAGGCAAAAATGTAGAAACTTGTGGGTGATTAATCACTGGAGCGAAGTCCTGAGAGAATAACTGAATTATCCATGATGTCTATAAAGAGCACAAGATGTTTTCCAGGTAGATGCATCTTAACAGAGACAAGTTAACAGATCAAGGGGAACTAGAAGAATGTAATTACTTTTTATATGCAGGAGATCACACAAAGTGATCTAATTAACTCATTTATTCCTATGCCATCTTCTCCTAGCTCTGCAACAGGAGATGTAGGTGACCCAAAGGAGTCTTGAGCCAAACTGAAACTTTTGAAAAGTTAGCCTATAATTTAGGTTGTTTTTCTTGAAGAGAAAGAATATTCTCAACACACCCTTACCAATAAAAATAAACATCCAAAAG
>VYZV01009287.1:60485-74159 GCA_013401275.1 Pandion haliaetus
TTTAAAAAAATATCCTTTTCCAAAATTATTCATTGAGGCATTATGTTCAGTTCATTCAGATCTGCCTGTAACATCCACTTCTCCCACAACCACATTAGAAATAAGACAAAACCAAGGGGTTTTTTTTTCCTGAGAGGTTTAGAAAAATATATAGCTATATAAGGAAAACAACCAAGAGCAACTTTTGATTCAGCTGTGCTGTGCATATACCTTTGCTTCTGCTTGTTTTAGAGTAGTCAATAGGAAATCAATAAGAATTTAGGGTTCTAAATAGAAGTTAAAAGCCCAGATAATTTACTGAATCTTGGCCAAAAAGATTAAATGGCTTGTCAAAGATTGGCACGAGACTCAGGGTCTAGATCCAGATCTTCTGGTGCCTTCCACTTTATTGCACGCATAAGGCCATCAGTTTCCAGAGTTTATTTTGTGATGCTTGTCATCCCTAACAAAACAAAACTGTGTTACAGTTGTTTACTGTACTTCATGCAGAGGTAAGCTGCATGCATTTTGGGACAGGATTTGCTCTGTCACTGGCAGCAGCCTCATTTATGGTTGCTGTCAAAACAACTTACTGCTATTAATTGTTTGATCATCCTTAGGAAAAGGCTAACAACCTCCAGCTGTACATCTCTTAGAAATGTATGAAAATAATATAAATACATTAAATGGCCTCAGATTGGGTGAACTTAGGGAAAGGTTGCAGAGTGAGTGAGAGAACAGTCCCCAGAGATGTTTTTTTCAGATGATTTCATGGCAGTTGACATCAGTGAGATGCCTGCCAAGGTGAATGAGCTGCAACATTTGAATGATGTCATATAAAAAAAAAATGGGACTGTCACACAGGCCACATGACAGCCGAATGCCAAAGGTGCTGAATTTGGCAGGGTGTTGTCTACTTGACAGCACCTAATTCTGTTGCTATTCATTAATTTTAATTTTCATTGCTTTCTTTCCTGAAATTCCCATTTCAGATGGGTCTTTAGACACCTATGCCATGACAGTCCTTGACCCAAAGCTTAAAACCCAGATAGGACAGAGAATCAGAAGGTTGAAGGAAGGCAGAGTGAAGATGCAGGCTCTGCCTCTGCTTCCTCTCCTGTCTCTTGTAGTGTTGCTGGTCCACACCTCTTGAGTTCACCTCTGCACAGCTTTCCCAGCTCTCTAAGGAAGCCTCTGGAACAGCTCGTAGCTGAAATGATCTTCTCAATTTTTATATGTTTTTAATGTTTGCCTAATGTGCTTGTGATGAACAGCACACCAAATTTAGGGAATTACAGCACTATGCAGCTGAAAGGATACATGTGAAATGAAGAAGAGTAACCAGATTTATCTGGAAACTTAAGAACCCCCCAAGTATTCAAAGTGCCTCCCACCACACACACATCCACTGGGGTTTGAGTGGAAAGGAGAGGAGGGACAAGCTGCTGTATTTTCTACTATTGCAGTGGTTTACAAGTCTATAGATTGATTTGCCAAATGATTTTGAGGCATGCTTTTTAGCCAAGGCGTTATCTGTGAAATATTTGCTTTGATTGTTGGCTCTTTATCATTTATGCACTGCAAAGTCATACTCTCAAGTCACAAAATTGTAGTTTTAGTCCCTGATTAGACTACTGAAACTTTTAAGACAGAGGTATAATGAATAAATAATGCATACCATCCTACCTGGTATGAGATTGCAGATAAATACTGCTTTGTCCTAAAATACAGAAAAGTTTTGGTCTTCACACACTTCTTCACTAATGTTCTGTTATTAATCAAATCCTTTTGGATAACCCTGACTCCAGAAATTCAGGTATATACTCACAATGCAGCATATTTTATTGTGATAAATTCTTCTTTTACCTAACCTTTAATATTCCTTCTACTAAGGTCAAGAAGAGATTGAGAAAATCCCAAGACCCAAATTGAAACTACCAGTAGGAGATTGGATAATGTTTAAGTTTGAAGCTCGAATCCTGAAGATATTAATTAACAGCTAGGTTTAGGGATTTATTTTCAGAATGTTTACATTCACTGCTTGCATACCTTTAAAAAATGTTCATGTCTGTGTTCATATTGTCTGACATGGGACATCTTGTATGGATGTGTAGGAAGATATATTATCTGCCTAGTATCAAACAGATTTTTTTTTTTTTACTCTTAATTTTCTCTTTAACAAAAACTAAAGTTTTAGTTTTATTTAAAAAATAAAGCAGGTGAAACCCACCACAGAGTAAATAAACATCTAGCAGTCTTTCTCCTATCTGGTTTCATAGTTACTGAGGTAGTAAAAATACTGAGAGATGTGACATGCTGGTGTTTCTGATTTGAGCATGAGAAACAACATAATTTCACATTATTTGTTATAAACTATTCAAGGATTTTTCCCAGACATAAAAAGTTTTTACTCTTTGCAGAAACTAAAGAAAACTGCTCATTAATGCTGACAGCTTAATCATAGTTGTTGACCCACTTGTTTGGTTTAAGAAATGACAGTAGGCTTTATTTATTGAGCCTCCACTTGCGTAATTACCGGGAAACAGGTGACTGAACCAATGGAAAAATAAACAGAATAATAATAACTTTTAAATGATATGATTACTCTCCACTGAAAAGGCAACATCTGAAGTAGAATCCCTTTGTAAAAGCACTTTTAATATGTAGTTTCTTAGGTGTATTGCTTTAAAAACAAAAGAGCTGATATTCATAATTGTTCTCTGTGGCAGTATGAAATGTTCTCTTTTTTTCCTCTGAATTGCTGTAATTACCAACTGTGTTACTTAGTAGGCCCCACTCATTGTTGAATTTCCATTTATCTTAGCACATTAGCTATACTTTTTCCTCCTTTTCACTTTGCTTATTGTCTGTTTTGGCCTCTGTTCAGCGGAATATTCAAGCTTATGCAGTTCCACTGGGACTCATGCCTGCACTTAAGTACTTCACTGAATCATGATGCTTTCCAGAATTAGGGTCTTTCTGCTCTGCCAATAAAATATCTTAAGGTAATGCGCAATGGATTGGAGAAAGGACAAATAGAAGTGGAAGGGAAAGTGATCTCTCTGCATATATAAGCATGTGCAACACCTGGAAATGACCGTGAGAAGAAAGACTGGACAAAAGAGTAGTGCTGTGAGTCAGTAGGAGCCTAAGTGAAGAACCTGAAAAAGATGGTAGAAGCTCAAATCAAGATTTCTAGTTATTTATCTGTTTGAAAAGACTATGGCTAGAACAGATTAAGAAAAAGAAATTATTTTCTTTTAAAAAATAGGAAAAGAAAGAAGTAAAAATAGTGTTTTCAACTCTCACTGCAGCTTCTTCTTATTTGAAAGACTCAGGAATCAATTTATCTAAGTCATAGGAGTCCATCAGAAACTACTGAAAACTCAGAGCTCATTGTACTCAAAAAAGGTGAGCAGTCCTTGGAATGAAATTATTGTAAGACAGATGTCTGCAGAAAAGATTTTCATCAGAGTTAGTTAGGTGAAGAAAATCCCATGAAATTTTTGGTCAGATGTAAAGAAAGAAGTACTTTTCTTTCAAATATTCACTGAGGTTTTTGACCTTTCCTGACTATAGACTTTCCCCAGTAAAAGGAAAGAAGGAAAAATGGGCCTCCAGGTCCAAACTGATTTGTATAGAATGATCTTATTTTCTGCCAAAAAATGGTACAGAAATGTCTTAGAATTTTTTTTAACTAATGAGAAAAATAGCGAAGATTTAAATCCTGCAGAATTCCTGAAAAGAATGGAATAGTTGTTTTCATTCACCCAAAAGTTTAATTTAATAAAAATGGAATGTTTCAAGAAAACCTGACAACTACAGTAACAATTGCATGGAATACATGGAAATGTTTAATTTTTGCAATACCAAAGATGTATTATTTTATTTGCTTAGATCTATGAAAAATATATTTATATAGTGTTTTTTTAATGTATGTCATAGAGTAAATTTACTATCTAGTGAACAAGAAGATAAGGAATAACAAATCTCACAGTGCTTGAATCTTTTTCATAATTTTATTTTTCATTTGACAGGAAATTTTAAAATATCAGGTATTTATTTTTGTATAGAGCAACAAATAAAACTTTTAGAATTTGCCGAAGAACAATAAATATGGTTCTTGATATTTTTTAATATTTTCTAGTTCTTTAGAGGGTCAAGTAGAGGCTATGCTAATATGCCAATCTAAATCTGTCATATTTTTATTTGTCTCTGAATGCTGGGCTGGAAGTACTTTCCAGTGCATGGAGCAGGCTGCTGCTAAACTTGCATTAGGCGTGTTGTTTTGTGAGGCAAGATTTACATGCATAAATCACAGAAAAGTCACATTTGTTTCCAAATGACACAATGCCCCCGGACTTTCAAAAATTCATCTGCATTGCTTGAACTGAGGAACAAAGATTAATCTAAAACTACAAGGAAGACTGAAGAGTCAATTAATCCAAAATGAAATTGTTTAACAGATTTTATGAAGCTTATGTGAATTGAAATTGCTAAAATTTAGTTCCTGGTTCCATGTGCTTATCTACAGAGCTCATTTCGCCCAGAATGTTCAAGGAAGTGTAACTCCATGACTAAATAGTTGTTTAGTAAAGTAGTTTAATAAGAAGCAACAGCAGATCCATTTCTTGGGAAAGAAATGCATGCTAATTTATGGGATGGTTTAATAATTTTTCAAGTTAATTTTCAATGTTATTTTCAATGCTGTTATTTTCTTCTGCTTTGGTTTTAGATCTGTTTTTACAAGTGTACTGGACTCTGAAGGCTGCCCGCGTATTTGAAGTTTTCAACTTTGTTTACTGATTAGCAATGCCAGAAGCTGAAGATGAAATTTTACTCATTTTAATTAGCTTTCTTCACCCACTGCACAAATGAAGTATGAGTTTATTTAATGCGACAGTGTGTGTGTGCAGAGCCAGTGATTTGACTTTTACTCTTTAATGCATTCCTTCAAGTTGCTATACTTGGTGATTCATTTACATCAATAATTGAAAAGTCATCAATCTCATCTTGACTTGAGAGCCTTGCCATACATGCTAATGATATGCATGACTGGTCATCACAATAAGAATGTACCATAATTTAAAAAAAAAAAAAAATTACATTCTGTGAATTAATCAATATAAACTGCAATGATAGCATTTTTAAAACAACCCCTCTTGATCTATTGCAATTTGTTTGTTCCCATCGGTGATAAGAGTGGGCTTCTTCGTTCCCCTCATTCCTAAGCATGAGAAGTCTTGCTGTTACTTGCCATAATAAGAATAAGACAGGATGCTAGCAAAGCACTTTGTTAATCTTGGATTAATCTTGAATCTCATCCTGTAGAGTGAGGATCACCATTTGACACAATAAAAGACAGTAGTAACCGTTAGATTCCTTTAATATCTGGTATTCCAGAATATAATTTGACAGAATATATATTGATAGAACAAGGGGTAAAGGCTTTATACTGAAAGAGGATAGATTTAGATTAGATTTAAGGAAGAAGTTCTTCACTGTGAGGGTGGTGAGGCACTGGGCCAGATTTCCCAGAGAGGTTGTGGATGCCCCATCCCTGGCAGTGTTCAAGGCCAGACTGGATGGGGCTTTGAGCTACCTGGTCTAGTGGAAGGTGTCCCTGCCCATGGCAGGGGGCTTGGAACTAGATGATCTTTAAGGTCCCTTCTGACCCAAACCATTCCATGATTCTATGAAAAAAAAATATACAGAATATAATAAATAATAATAAAAATAATAAGCCTGGTTAAACATCTGATATTTTATTTGTCTTATAAGTTAATAAACTGAAGGTCAGAGTTGTTAAAAGATGTAACCAGTTCTAGGAATAAATCCCTCCAGCCTTGAGTCCTATTGCCTCAAACGATGCTGCGTCATATTCCTTAAGGGCAGGAGACATCACTGTGACTTAAGTTACAAACTGCCCTGTTATGGAAGGTAACAGCTGGTTTTCTTCCTTGTTCAAAGCTCAGTATATGGAATATTTTGTTACAAGGATGAGATTAACAAAAGAAAGGGAGGCTACCTGTTGGCTTTATTGCTTAGTTTTATACTGGGCTGCAGAGAGATTAAGTGTGTCTGAAAGCTACAAAGGCAGATCTAGCAGAGTGCAATTTTTTGCTGCCTTTATAAAATTAACTAAGTAATTTAAGTATTAATTAAGTATCTTAGGTGTTAATTGTTCTCTCATGCTATGGAAAGGAAGGAGGCAAGGACCAAGGCCAAGTCTCATTCTGTGTGGGATAGATTTCAGTTCTGATGGACCACATTTATCATTTGCACCCAGTGAGGATGGGTGCTGGTGTCCCTGTGTACCTGGCACAAGACTAGACAATCGAAAGCAGAGATTCTCCATCTGGTTGGGAACAGACTGGGATACTGCCAAGGAGGTGACTTAGAATCACAAAATGGTATGGGCTGGAAGGGACCTCAAAGGTCATCTATTTCCAACTCCCCTGCCTGTAAATATTGAAAGGCCACAATAAGATCTCCTCAGAGCCTTCTCTTCTGTGGGCTGAACAAAGCCGACTCTGTCAGCCTGTCTTCATAGGAAAGGTGCTCCAGCACGCTGATCATTTTTGTGGCCCTCCTCTGGACCTGCTCAAACAGGTCCGTGTCTATCTTGTACTGGGGACCCCAGAGCTGGATGCAGCACTGCAGGTGGGGTCTCATGAGAGTGGAGTGGAAAGGAAGAATCACCTCCCTCAACCCTGCTGGCCACACTTCTATTTATGTTTGCATCTATGCAGGCACATAGCCACATACAAGGTAGACATTTTCTTTGTGTACTAGAGGTTTTGCAAAATTTGTTGCTAACCACAGAAGCAGCAAATATTTTTGGACTGGAGAGGACGACTGCAGGGGAAAACCCACCCTCGATCAGTATAGACCACATACTTGCTTTTTTTTGTTTCTTTTTTTTTTCCCTTTCCAAACAAACCTGAGATTTCACTATTTTAAACTTACTGCACTGTAGCTCTAGAAAACAGAAACCTCAGGGTTTTGAAAAGTTTAGTTAAGGAAAACGTACAGGCAGATCCACTCAAAACTCTTGACAATTTTGGGTTAGTCACATGACACTTGAGAGATAGTGTATTCACTGATGAATGACCCTGTGACTGTCCTCAGCCAGCTGGAACCATGCTTTCCCATCCATGGCATGTATTAAAGTGTGCACACAGCTGTTCTCCATCAGAAGCTAAGTGCAATCCTTTCAGAAAGCTGTCGGCAATTAATTGTCTCCCATTCTGAATTTGTCTCTATTTATGGGTTTTAAAGAGAAGAAAAGACTGCAGTAGAGAGAAGTAGAGAATTTGGGGGCTTGTGTGGATGTTCACAGGCTGCAGATGGATAAATACTGCAGAAAGGAGAGAGGAAGAAAGATACACAGGACAAAGGTCAAATCATACCCCAGTATTTAATAGAATTTCTGGGCCTGGGTAGCATATATTCTATTATATAAAGTCAGTTAGGTCTTGCTAATTGTTAATGCTAGTCCTTAGTACAAGTACAGCTAGGTATTGAAGTATATATTGGAGTTTTTCTTACCCTTCAGTACGCCTGAAAAATGCTTGCCAGAGTCAGAAAAGTTGCTCTCTGCTTCTAGGTATTGGCCATATTCAACTGCTTGTACCTATTCCTGCTTAAAGTCGAGCCAGTATCACAATTCTGGAATTCCTCTGCCTATTTTGTTTTTGGGACCCCACATAGGAAAATACATTTAATTTCCCTTACAATGTTATGAAGAGGCAACAGTGTTTGACCAGTGATTAGGTCACTCATCTAATCTGTAGGCAAACCTGCCCTCAAATACTTTCTCAGCTGCACTGGACTTGGACTCAAGTACTCCGTCTCCCAGGAATGTAACTGAACTGTTCACTGTGGTAGGCTGTGTCTGTTTAATCTTCCCCACTCAAGCTGTTTTACATTATGCAAGTGATGAGATATGCACCAAAAAGAGGTTAGGAACTTTCCCATATTGTTCATGAATGCCTTAAATACTGAGCTGTTGAATTTTTGCTGCTTTTGCTGTTTATTTCTCTTTTGTCCATTCAGCGAGTCTACTTATTCAGTACAGAGTGGGACAGGTTCATTAGGACAGGTATTGCATCCACATACAGAGCAGCCTATGGGTAATTTATGTGAAAGTTGTTAAAAGTTGGGAGCTTTAAACCTCTGAGATAAGAGGATGAACAGCCTGAACTCAACTTGCACAAGACAACAGAAGTGGTCTATAAGGTCTAAGGCTTGTATGTCCTTCATCTCTATTACTTCTTGGAGAAAGGATGATTAGATTAGGTGCCAGGAGAAGATTAATGGCTGTAAACACCAGTGGAGATAGGTTCCTGAAGCTCTCCACTCACTACGAGGGAACTTAGACACTTAATTTTGGACTATGAATTCTGGTAATGGCAGAGTGCTTAAATACAACTCATTACAATTCTGATCCTGGGCCCTCTTGTGCACCAAGCCCTGAGAACCCCTGCTGAAACTAATTTAGTGTAACTCTAATTTGTATGGTCAGGAGGGGTCATCTTTTGGGCTCACTTAACCTCTTGTACTCTGCAAGACAGAACAAAAAGCTTTCACGGACTCCAAATACAACAAGTTCAGCCGCTGGACAGGACTCTATTGATAAGGTTGACCAACTGCAACATTTACTCAGGAAGTTATAGCTTCTTTTAAATATGAAATAGTGTTTAAAATAATTTTGATTAATAAACTTCATAAGATATATAAAGAAAATATAGTAATGACAATGTTAAAATCATTCTATAAATCAAGGTTGGTCCTCACTTGTTATACTAGTTCTGGACATGTTATCTCAAAACTGTGTGCTTTAACTGGAAAAGATTCAGACATGGTAATTAACAATAATAGTTAGTCTTGGATGGGCTCCTTATCTGGAAAAAAAAATGAATTGACTGCTGCTGTTTTCATTTGAGTTGAATAAGGGATACATTAGGACCTTACAGTGCCACAAAAGACACAGAGAGGTTGAATTCAGTACATCTGTTTACCCTGTTGTTGTTTTCCAAGACCACACGGACATATAATGAGACTAAATGATAAAAAAATTTAAAGGAGAAGCCTTTTCACACAACACGTAGGATAATTCATAGCTGTACAATACGAGTAGGACCAAAAGCAAAACAGGCAATCAATAAAGGATTAAGAAAATATGTGGGTAATACATCAAAGTTATGACAAATAATATGCAAAAAGGTAAAGTAAAGCCAATGAACACTGCTGGTCTTTTGTTTAAATCTAATGGTGACTAAAAGGAGTGGAGGATTGACACTCATTACACACAGACTCCTTCATAATTGATCTCTGCAGCATATAATATGAGTCATTTCTAACCACAGCATGGATATTTCTGTGTTTTTACAAGGATTGTTTGGCTGTGGCAGTCTATCTGACAAATTCAGCTATGTTAACATAAACTACCTTGCTGATCCTGTAACTGGTACCTGCTTAGGATAGACATAGGAAACAGAGAATGTGTAAAATTATGCTTCTTCAGATTTCCTACTATATTCCTGTAATCCTCTGCAATTGTAGCTATCATATACAATAGAGGACAAATATGGATTGAGATGCTGCACTGCTGTGCTACAGGAACATTATGTCATTTCAGCTTGTGAAATTAAGGAGGAAGGAGAGTCTTCTCAAAAGCCCTAAAGTCTTCTTTCCAAATCCTCCTTGGGTGAATCCACTCTATGCAACGTTCCATAGCTACTGATGAACAAAGGTTTCTTTTCCATTGAAACACAGAGCTGGAAAGAGTCTAAAGAGACATCTAATCTTTTCATCCTCTTCTTCCAACCTTGGCAATGAGACAACGTCCTCTATATGTACACCATGCTTATGTGTTCTTAAAAACCTCCAGTGGCAGATTCAAAAGATCACTGGCTTACCAGTTCCAGTATTTAAATGCCTTTACAGTAAAAAGGATTTTCTTAATATTTGATCTCTATCTTATTTACAAATTAAGCTGATTAAGCCATGGATACCGACAGCAATCAACCGCTGTCCTGTTTTACAGTAGTCTTTTACATACGGCCTAATCCGAGCAGGAATTCATTGAGAGAAGTCCCTTGGCCTGGCTTATATGGAAAACAGATCACAACAGTCCCTTCTGGATTTATAATCTATAACTGTGTGAATCATATATCTCTCCTGAGCAAAAATATCAAGTCATTCTGCTTTCTTTTTGGAGACTAATATTGCAGTGTTTCATTTGACAGAAATATCCCGTTCTCCCTCCTCTGCACTTACACATTCTGGGAACATTCCCATTATATTTGCAGAAAATTGCAAATTTGTTTTCAGTATGAATGACAAGTAATAAAATTAAACTGTATTGTACTGAACTAGGTCACACATGGGAGCCAGAGTTTGTTTATTACCAGTTCCTCTTTTTTTTCCTTTCTTAGCAGATAGCTCATTATTTCCTACAAGATTGGTTATTTGAAATCTATAGAGAAGGTTGTAAGTGTATGCTGTTTACCATTCTACACATCAGTCCCTTTCCTCCCTTTCCAAATATAATTACATTTTTTGTAGGTGCTCTGTTACGTTTTTAAAAGGCATGTGGTTTTTTTAGAATATGAGACTCTTAGAAGCAAAGTGGGACACATTGATGTTCATTTGCACACCAATACCCAGAATGACTGAAGTTTTGTTGTAGGGTTTTTTACTTTGTTTTTCCTGCTTTTGTTTTCTCAGCTCTGGAAACACATGGAAAGATTGGAGACTGAGTGTTGCTGCAATTAATACTTTTCTGTGGGTCCTCTGAAAGTTGAGAAATCCAGAGGAGCATGGAGGGCCTTACCACCTTTCCTTTTTTGTTCTCTGGATAACCTGTAATGGAAGGTTGTCTTAAATCAGAAATAATGCAGGCACTAGAACAGCGTGAAGTATCTGTAAGCATGAGACTAACAAGCAGCTTCCTCTCTGAGATGTACGGACTTATCATAGTCCCATAAGGACTGTGATACAGAGGTTTGTACTCTAAATGATCTGCTGCTTTTTCTTGGATGTCCAGGATGACAGTGAAATACTTTCACTTTCCAGATGAGGAGCATAAACAGTCCTGGTCAGAACTCAGATCATTCACCAGTCCAAATATTAGCCTTGTTTGCAATGGGTCAGCTGACATAAATTGGGAGTAACCCTAATATAGCACTCTCAGCTTAACCTTTTTATCCTTTATAATCTGTCCTAACAAAAAAAATTAGCTTAGATGATACATCCCTAATGAAAATTGGCAGTAATTATTAAATTTATAATTTTTATTTTCCATATAATTCCACCCACACTGTTTTTTTAATGATCTCAAAATATTGCCAAACCTGACTTCTGTAACGGTAAAAATATCCGTGTCCTCATTTATATGTCAAAATAGAAAACATTTTTCTTTTAAATCTTTATTTCTTTTCATCTCTTTGCAGTTTGGTTCCTTTTGTTGTCTTTTTCCTTCTTTCCAAATGGTGCTTTTCTATATGCCTAAGGATGTACCTGTGATATGAGTAGTTTCAGGGAACAGCTGGAAAGGAAATAGGATAAAACTACATTGGGTTCTTTCTGGAGTTTTGGATTCTTTTTAAAGATAGTAAGATATACATTTCAGTTGCTAGTGCTAACACAGCAATGTCGATAAACTATAGTTGAAGTGAATTATGCTCTTGATGGTATAAGAGGGCAACCTAAATTCCCATATCTGTATCAAACAATAAAATGGCAGGAAAGTGGACCAATAAAATATCTTTCCCATCTGTAATATTTTTGTATGACATGTTTCATAAAGCACAAATATGCAGAAAATTAAGAAAACCAAATCAAACAGTAATTTACAGCAAATGATGAACTACTGTCCTTTTCTCCTTCCAAAATATCAATTTAAAATCCTCGCTTAAAGAAAGAAAAATATGGCAAGGATTAGAAATATTCTCATGGGTACGGCTGAGTATTTGATTTTTTCTTGTCTTCCTGGAATATTTCCTGATGTTGCTGAATGTTTCAAATGGTAAAGAGGTAGAAATTAGATTACTACAGGAGCTGCAAGTGCT
Source organism: Pandion haliaetus (assembly GCA_013401275.1). Classification (NCBI taxonomy): domain Eukaryota; kingdom Metazoa; phylum Chordata; class Aves; order Accipitriformes; family Pandionidae; genus Pandion; species Pandion haliaetus. The sequence continues at coordinate 72,542 of VYZV01009287.1, forward strand.
TCCAATTTGATTGAAAACTCATGTACTTCAGAACCAAGCAGAGTAGGTCGCTCCTCTATAATTATTGTGGAAACCAAAACATTTTCCCCCTTCAAGGAAAAACAATTATGAGTTGCAATAAAATGGTTAATTATAATTTAACATAACTTTACCTTGAGGTGAGTTTTAAAGCTGCTACAGCAATACAATTTTCAATAAGTAAATTTGGCTGGCAGCCATAGAAATGAGGTTATTAGGGCTATCAGTAAACACTATTGTTCCTAAGCTCAGTAAGTTTCCCATTACTTATTAAGAGGCTCTGATACAAACTACTTGGGGGGAAAAGTTATAATACAGTATATGTTAACGATACAGCCTTTCATAAGGTAAGAGAGACTTTAGTTATTTTTTCTCCATATTTCAGGTAATGTTTACTGACCCACACAATTAAAGAGCCAGAGAGAACTTACTAAAGAATTTACTTTTGTGCATAAGTCTAAAAGAGTAGTCTTGCTTTTGTCTAATAAAAATTAAATAAAACAAATTCCTTAGTTTTATGCTGTATTTCAGACTCTTTTCAAGCTTTCTGATTTTTATTTTTTTCTATTATTTCTACATTATTCTATGTATTCTATTGTATTATTATTATTCTATTTTATACAATGGTCCCCTAATAACAATGCCACATAGCGGCTCACCTCCCATGGACAGTCTAGACCAGTGTTTGTTAAATATTTTTCTAGAAGATTAGACAGGATGCCATTATGTTGGAAGAAGTCCATTCTTCTCTTTAAACCTCAGTCCATTGTTTTGAATATTGCTTTCCAGAAATTCCTACATTTCTGCTGCAGAATCTGAGAAATACTCCTTATTTTGAACTCCCAAAATATTAACAAAAATATTTTTGATGCTACAGATTTGCATAAAGCAGTATGTGTATGACTGATTGTGTAGCATATTAAAAGGTGACATGACACTTCCCTGCAAACAATAATTCTAATTAGAAATTATTCTTTAGTTATTGGTGATTATTTCAGTGTCAGCTCCCTGAAAAGCAAGACAGTGGGATCTTTATGAACAGAAATCCTATAAAACAAAACTATTTTCATTTTTTTAAAGTAAAATGTTGTTGTGATGTTTAGGTCTATAGATCACTGGCCTTCCTGTGTGTGGATATTTCAGTATAACCTCTAATTTCTCATGAGACACCGTGCTTCAGAGTCTGAAAAGAGTTGAAGGACTTTAACGATATGTTAGCAAAAAGTGAAAAGCCTACAACTCTATTCTAACAGTCCTTACTTTTCAACTAAAAGAAAATCTGGTCACCTTCCAGTTTGGAGCAGCTGAGACCCATCAAACAACCGAAAACAATTTGTTCAGAGCTGGAGCTGTCATACTCTATTAACGTAAAAAACAAATGAAGTGCTGCTTCTGACTTCAGCTCACCACTTCATATGAGCACTCTCCCATTTCACTTGACAGTTGTGGACATTGAAATAATACAAAACATAACCCAATCAACAGACTGTGAAGAATATGAAAGCTAAAGACAGATGTTCAAAAGCTATCATCACCTTTCAGCTTTAATTATATTGACATGGAACAAACAAGTGATAAATCAACTATTTTATAGTGTAAT
>VYZV01009287.1:84636-147414 GCA_013401275.1 Pandion haliaetus
GTGGGAGGGACCCCACGGTGGAGCAGGGGACGAGTGAGGAATCTTCCCCCTGAGGAGGAAGGAGCGGCAGAGACAACGTGTGGCGAGCTGACCCCATTCCCCCATCCCCTGTTCCCCTGTGCCGACAGGGGGAGGAGGGAGAGAGAACCAGGAGTGGACTTGAGCCGGGAAGGAGGTAGGGGTGGGGGGAAGGTGTTCTGAAGTTTGGTTTTACTTCCTAATATCTTTGTTTTGATTTGATTTGTAGTAAATTAAATTGATTTTGTTTCTTCCCCAAGTTGAGCCTGTCTTTTGCCCGTGACCATAAGTGGGGAGTGATCCCTCCCAGTCCTTGTCTCGACCCACAAGCCTGCCTTTGTATTTTCTCCTCATCCCAACGTGGCCAGGGGAGGGGGTGGGGGGAGTGTGCGAGCGGCTGCGTGGTGCTTTGCTACCGGCTGGGCTGAAACCGAAACCATGACACTAGATTACCAGATATACAATACAACAATATTTCTAGGGATACATATCATGAAGTAATCACTTTTATTGTTTCTTTATATGTAATTTATAGCATATCCCAAATAGACATGTTTTCTATGCAAGTAATCTTCATGTGACCAGACTAAAGTAAAATGTTCTGGTTCAGGGCATAATATTTGCAGATGGAAAGAAAATGCTTTGAACCATAAACTCTCCTTAGTTTTTGAATGTGTATCAGCAAGGATCCCTTTAAATTACCCCCTGTACAAGCAACACACCAGTTATGTTTCAGTCTGAAAACAGGCTTGCTTGACTCCATTGTAGACTGAGTTGTTGCATTTGAATTTTTACTCCAGCAGAAATGGGTTGATCCATCTATACTATCAACTGCTGGTCAATCCACAGCTACTCCCCTTACTGCGAGCTCTGAAGCCACACATTCATTGCACTGTGTTAGCTGATGGAGAGAGACTGCCACAGAGGGGCTGAAGGTCCTGTTTGTACGGCCTTATACAAGTTCTCTCAAGCTGTCTCTGTTTGGTAAATGGTGACATCCCTGAACTGGAAAAGAGTGAGTGGGAAGGGAGGGACCAGGAGCTAACAGCGAGACTGAAGATATTTTAGCAGAGATGAATTTAAGCCACCCCTTCACCCTGTAGGTAGTTGCTTAGTTGTAGTAGCTTGTCATCAGGAAGGAACAGCTCTGTGGAGCATGATTTCCCTTAAACTTAGCTCATATTGAAATAGCACAGTATGCATTTGCACACCATCCTGGGAAAGCAATAACAGCTTGATGTTCAGTTAGCATCTCGTCCTGAGGTAGCCTGACTCCAGACAATATCCTGAGCTCTGGTCAGTGTCTTGGTTTGGGCTCACAAGACAGATGCAGTTCCAGTTCTGTCTCTGGTTTACTCTGTGACCTTGGACATATCTTCTCCCCTTTGCCTGGTCTCAGTTTCCTCATATCAAAAATATGTTTGGAAACACTCTGAGTTCTCTTGGGAAAAGTGTTATGCCATGAGGACCTGGCATCAGTTGTGCCAATGCTCAGGCAATAAGTGGCGACTACTCTGCCAACCTTGCCAAGACCTCTTTTTCTTTCAGAAGAAAAAACCTGTATCTAATCCATGTGGGGCAGAAGCACGAGGGCTCGTGGGAACCAAGAAGGCAGTGGGATTAGAGTAAATCAGTCACATTAAGAAGGTAGGAGGAGTATAAAACTTTATGCAATGGAGTTGCAATGATTTCTGCTACAGTTAGCACCTATCTCAGCAGGACTTTATTCTGGGAATGCTTTTTATGGGTTTTTTATACATTCAGACAGTAAGGATGAAGACTTCCACCAGTCTGTTAGACTGAACCAGTTTCAGAGTTCTTACATTCCTGCTCCAGTAAGAAATTATACTGGGGAAAAGAAAGATACAGCTAAAGGAAGGGGAGAAACATTATAACTTCTGAAATAATTAACAATAACAAAATGTTTTAAAAAGGACACAATAAAAATAAATTTATTTTTCCGCCAAATTCCTTCTCTAATTTGAGGGAATTTCTGGTTTGAAATCCCAGAGGTTTTTGGAAAACTAGAAGGAATTGACAAAGATAGAAGCAACCTAGGCTCAAACTTGAATAAGAATTCCCCTCATATTGGCATCCTAATTAACGTCCCTTTTATCTTGCCACCCACCTGCTTTTGAAGGTTTGAGCTCCATCCTATATGAATATAACATAAGAGGAACACTTAGGCCTCCTTCTTCTAGTATTTCTCACAAAACCCAAGCTCCCTGGGGGCTGGACCAATAATACAGCCATAATTATTCTAACAAACATAAAATGAGATATTTAAGATAAAGACTTAGAATTAATTCACCTTTAAGACAAGTGCAGAACTTCTGTTTAAGCCAGCCAGGGCTGCATTTCTTAACAGTAGGCATGCATTCAACTTTATTCACTGATATTGGTCACAAGCAAGCAGGAGAGGTGAGGGGAAATACAGAATATGGCTTCTATTTAAGCTCATCAGGACCAATAGAAAAGAAGCAGAAAAGCAGAGGCAGCAGAGTAACTATACACTGCCAGCCTTTCTGTGAATATCTTCTCTTGAAGAGGCTGAGAAAACCTGCCAGACTGCTACAGAAGATTTGATGAAGGGAAGCACTCAGAGGAGCACATTAAATCTGGGTTGATACCAGCATATGGAAGTTGAAGTCTTTTCTCATCTTGGCTGATTGTCTGCCAGGAGACACATCTGCTGGACTTCTGCAGGAGCCCTGTGGGAATGTAAACCTAGGCAGTCACACCAGTCTGCTAAGCCATATTTATGTAACATTATTAGGTAACTTTTCACATCACTGTGCACTGGGATGCACTGGCTCAGAAATACATTCAGGGCTTATTGAGGGTGGGGAAAATCATATGGGAGGCATGTTTGCTATCTGATGGGAAACTACATGGAGACAAGTGGAGAATTCTCCTCCAAAAAGATGAGGGATGGCTGCTCTTCAGGATTACTTAGCAAGTTACTCACATTGCTTATTTGGAATGATAATTTCCCTGAGCTGTCAAAATCACAGAATCAGGACATATGATTGAACTGCTGTTAGCAGTAATAATGGTTACGGTAAACTAATGGCAGTTTCATGCAAATTCTTTAAACTTTAAACATTGTAAAGTTTTAAAAGCTTAGGGCTTTTGCATTTCAAGCCAACACTTTCACATTATTATCATCATCTTTTTGGACTTAAAATACTTTATTTTCAGAGTTTGAATACCCCTAGAGGGTTTCCTTTTTACACAGATAAGGAAAAGAACATAGCGTGAAGCCACAATGAATTATAGCCTTGTCTCTTACCCACTTGCCTAGTTTTATGTTTCAGATATTTGGCATGTTAAAATCCCAGTTTCCACCTGCACGTGCAGAACTCTCCAGGGCAACACCTCTAATATGTCTTGATGCATTGCATATGTCAATGTGTTGGGTTTTTTTTAAAAAATATTGGTCCTGATTTTAAAGAAAACCAAAGAAGAATATTGTGTTGCAAAAAGTTGACTTTATGTTAGCATTTCTGTGATCTTCATCCTGATTGAAAAACAGAAATATGGTTTCAGTTATGTAAATTTTAGCTCAGGGACAAAATTCTCAGAGAAGTATGGTTTTCATAAGGAACTACATTCTAATGTCTTCTCTCATTTACTATTCAGATTTAAAATCAAGAAACAAAACCAACGCCAGCATCAAGATGTGACTTTACTATAGAACTCAGGATTTGTGAAGACCGACCAACCAACCAAACCACATGCCAAAAAAACCCACGTAATTGCCCTCTGCAATAGTTCAGAAGTTATGAAGTTCCTGTAAATGATTAATTAGCAGTATACTCTCATCTGAAACCTGGGGCTGCATACCAGTATCTCCTGGAAGGATATTCATCTTTTCTCACTGAATTTTATATCTTGAGTTTCTCTCTATAGTCCAACTCTAAGGCCAGTAGTCTCTGCTGAAGAATCCTAGTAAGGTAAGTACATGAATAAAACCCAGACACAGTTTGGTCTGGATCAAAGTGTTTTGCTGGATCAAGTGAGAGTGCTAAGTCGTCCTCTTTCCTGATAACACTAAATTTTGAATGCTCAGCAGCTTCCTACCAATAATGCTCAGCAAAATGTGAGAACAGGAAGTGTCATACAGGAATTTGACATTTCTGACACTCATCTGACAAAAATGAATGCTTTGAATATACAGAGAGTTCCTCCTTCAACCTTTTCTTAAGGAAACACCTCATGCATCTTGAAAAATTATATGCCTGTGTCCAACCTGTGAACAATTAATTGCTACATCCTTCACAGTGGAGGGTTTTTTCTCTCTGCTCTTTTTTTCCTTTGCATATATATACATGATACCTCATTATTAAGTGTGTTGGGAGCACTTATCTGCATGGAGCAAAGGTAGTGAATTTTTCCAAGTAGTAATGATAAGCTTAAAGTAAGCCCTGCAAGGTAAAATCTATTTAAAATGTGGCAATTTGGGAAAATATGTCCCTCAAGCACAGCAAACATGCCATCAAAGTGAGTTAGCTACCAATTAACTTCTACATTTTGCACAAATGGCATTAAATTCTAGGGTAAAAATAAAACCAAATGATGTATGCCTGCTCTCTGTGAACAATAGATCACACAATATGATCTTTAGATGTGGTGGTTTTCACTGTGTTTTCGGCATTCAACAGTCCTTCTGGAAAATATTTGTTTTTCTGTTTAAAAATACTTTTTTCTATGCAAACTCATATCACTAGGCATGTGTAAAAAGAGAAACTGTAAGTCAAATACAATACATTAAAATGTTAGATACTAGGCAGGCTCAGACACTATGATACAGGACCCAGTTTTGACACCTCTGTTCACAATAGGTAAGTAACATTGCTCTATACATTACCGAGTTCTTGATCCCAAAGCCTAGATGAAATTATAAAATACCATGGAAGCAAATGGAGTTCCAGTCAGTCATAATGGCAACAAAAGGGAAAGGGCATACTCAGAAAAGGTGCACTGATGGGAGCAGGAGCCTAGCCCAATATATGCTAGTGACTATTTATGAAGTGAAGGTCAAAGAGGTTTTGGCAAGAGCCAAACCAGTCAATGGACCATATCTCCATAGATTCAGAGATGTGACCAAGCTCTTCCTGCTGGAACCAATTGGGAAAGTACAACATCCTAGCAGAGATAAGGAAGAACTCAGTTCTCAACTCCCGTGGCCCAGACAATGTCATCTGCACATGGGAAAAGGAGTGCACTGCCTTAGCTGGACTCTGCCATGGGCATTCGGTTTATGTCCAGAAAAGAGCATTTTCTGCATAATGTTTAAAGGCAGTTCAGAAATTGCTCCTGTGAAAGGAAAGTTACAGTGTGGGCAATATTTCCCCTTCCAAAGAAAGGAGCAAAGTGTTCCAAATTATCAGAAAAAACCAGTATTTGACATCAGTGGAGCTTGAAAAATGGTACAAGGAACAAGGTAATGGATTGCTTGATAATTGTTATATTGAAACTTTGTATGTCAGATTTTTGGGATACATTTTCTAAGTCAGAAAAACATTTGCAAATCATTCGATACAAAGTCTGCATTGCAAAGAACAGTCGATTTTCATCATACCTATCCTGCCACATTCACAAGTTTTATATAAAAGAGTCTGGACATCGGCCATACCCCTGAGGCTTTGACTGGCTTCCAGCACTACTGAGTGAAGAAGATTTCTGTAAACATGATGGATATCACCCAAGAAACAGCACATAACCCACATACCAGGCCCTTCTCTTTCTGTTGCAAAGCAGATATAACACAGCCATGTCAGCTGCATTGGAGCTGTGCAGTTCAGCCAAAGCATTCCCAAACTGCATATGTCCCTGTCACAATACAGGGTGTCCTGTCACTCAGCCCTCTGCTAGTTAGGTGCAACATAACAGCTGGCCTTTTATTGTTGTAAAGCAATGTGAAAATGTTTTCCACGGTGCAAGACATGAAATATAGACAGATGTCATCAGAAAGCGCTTACACCTAAACAAGGCACATATGGATAAGACAAGGTGCATTGAAAACAGAAGGTAAAATAACTGATGTGTGTATATATACACACACACACACACACACACACACACACATATATATATATGTATGTAAATACATAGAGAGAAAGAGGGAGAGAAAGAGAGAAGCACTGTTGTAACATTACTGACTCATTTCTTGTAGGCACCAAAGAGCAAATGAGTGTTCAGGAAGGATTTGAGAGAAGAGTGATTTGGTGGCCCAGAATAAAGATTTCACTCACAAAGAGCAGATCAGAATAGAGTAGTAAGAAATGCTGACAATAGAGATTTTTTTTTTAATATAAGCAAATATTTCCTCAGTTGCCAGTTGTTAGGGTTTAAGGGTGAAACCCTACCAGCACTGAAATCGGTGACAAAATCCTGGTTGACACCAGGAGTGGCTAGAATTTCACTATGTGAGGAATGCAAATTCTGAGATATTTTACCAGATGAAAATTCCCACCTTGGAGCACATTTAGACACATGTTCAGAGATAGGTAGATGCTTACGTATTTTGTCATACTGCCTTGGTTTTTTTTCTTTCTGAAGTAGTGTTTAAAACAATAAATAAAAACCATAGGAATTGCAGAGTACTATTAGAACAGGTTATTTTAGCTATTCTTTGTACATCACCTCATGGTCACCAGGTACACATATTTCAGAAAAAACATACGGAGTTCCCAAGTGAATACTTTGGCAGTATTATGTCCTTAGAGAGTGCTATATCTTAAATCCAGATATAAAGGTGTTGACTTCTGTCTTACAATTTGTAACGTGCTACCTTATATAAGCTGCTTGCCTGTTTAGCCTAAATTTCTCTGCGTTTATAAACATCTAAACCTACTGCAATTCTATATAATCTTTTTCTTTGAAGTGGGTGAGTGAGTTCCCCAAGTCAGTGCGTTACTTCTGTGAAATACCTGTTTTATCAATTATAAATGTGGTTGATTTCACCAGACTTTTGTCCCTGTGTTAATCTCTGTGATTATCAGAAGATATTGTAAGGACTCTCCATTAGAGCATCACCGCATTGTTCTTATACATTCATCAGGTAGGTTCTTGTACCCTGTTTTGTAAAAATGAACACTTCTAATTTCTTTCCCATCTTCTCATTTTGAAATCCTTCTTTTCCAGTGTTTGTGTCAACTTCATACCTTAGTTCTTAAAGTTACATTTAAGTGCCTGGAGAGAGGCTTCAAAATATTGCATTTTGCCTCCTGAAGATATTGAGTCAGACTCAATGCTGAAGAATTTGATTTTAGTTTTCTATAATAATTAGTGCCATGCCTACATAAAATATCTGCACAGTAACACATATATTCAAATTTGTCAGGATCACACCTAACCTCTGCCTCACACGCCATCACCACTAATACACTGTCCTGCACATGTGTGTATATATATATCTACACAGTAAAGCAGCAGAAAGTTAGGAAAAAAAGCTTGTTGAAAATATCATAGGGAAGGTCGATTCTGCCTCTGCACCTTATTTTTCTGTGACTCATAGGAACTGCACCAATAATCGCATTCCGTGGTTGCAGTGCCGGTGAACAGGCGGTCTCATCTCTGTCTCACACTGGGATGCCCCCACCAGGTGATGCACCATGAAACTGCATCCTGCTTCAGAAGAGATCTGAGCAGTCTATGGGACTTTCCAAAGAAATATCTTGAGGAAAAATCTAAGGATTAAATCAGTGAAAAGCAATTCTTGGAATGCAGCTACATAAATATTCAAAGGAGCACTTAAACATGCATGTAACCCTGAGGTATACACCTGATTTTATCCTTAAAGAAGAGACTATTCAGGAGGATATTTGGCAAAGTGTTTCACTTGGAGGCTGTGTTTCAGCTCCACTGAGTTCCATAGGGATGAGATTACTGCAGACTTGCATGTGCTTCTGTTTTGAAAACCTACAGGAAAAAAAAAAACTTTCAAAACTGCAGCAGGGACCTGATTCAAGCATCCAGTGAGCTTACAAAAATTGCAGTACTGGCCTGACTACATTGTGTGATCAGTCATTATCTAACAGAAGATTCAACCACATTTCATTACATTTTTTAAATTCATGTACACTCATTTTAGCTGTAACACTCTAATTTTGGAGATTTTTATTATAGGCATTTATACAATACATTTGAATGAATTTCAGGATTTAATCGTGCAGCCGCTAAAATATTATTATATTTTTTTCATATGAATAGATCAAAATGCATTAGATAAAAGTGTTAAAACATTAATAAAAATGCAGGATTGCAGAAATGACTCATGAAAGAGGGGAGAGAGCCAGGCGTTTTGTGAGTAAGCACTATATGAATTTTTATCTCTAAATCCTTATCAATAAATCTTAAGTCTCAGCATGCAGTATTAGGTAAAAGCAAAATGTGTTTTTTTAAAGTTGCACTCAATAACAATTTCTCCAAAAGATTCTTGTGTGATTGATGTTTTTTTGAGCAGTTCATTGTGGGTATGCAAAATCCTGGTAACTGCGATTGTACACAGAGGTCACAGTGTTTGTTTCTGTAGCTTGAAATTACACATGCAGCTTTTTTGAGTTGATTTCTAGGGAGAATACTTTCACTTAACAGCTCAAGTTTTCCATGACTATTCTTTAAAAATGTAAGTTAAGGGTTTCAGTGTATGTTCTACTTAATAAATTTGTTCAAGTGATAATTGTATGAACCAAACACAAAAGGACATGGCAAAAGAAAAGTTTCTTATTTTTGAATTGGAAAAACCATTCACAGAAAATGTGCTGCCTTTGCTTAGGCTTATTTAAAAAGCATTAACTACATTTACATAGAAGTAGAAACTCATGAGCTGCCATGCTGAACCATAAAAACAGACTGTCCAGTAAATGCTGTTCTCGCATGTTTCAGAGAAAGGTAGAAATTTCTTTGTGAACAACTTCCAGTAAACTCTCTGATGAAGGTTTTCTTACTGACTCTTAAGTAGTTATTGTTGTATCTGTTTCCTAACTCCAAGACCTAATATATTCCCCATATTTTTCCTTTGCATGATTGGTGTTTTCTAAACTTGTGAATACATGTGGAAATAGGACAAAAATAATGTTTAATCAGCCTCTTTTGTAAGCAAAGAGATAAAATATTGGTGTCTGGTAATGATGTAAGGTTTTTCTGTTTTCCTGAGGCATTCAGTAGGAGTGATGGCATAACTGTATTTCTTCTTGATTGTGCTGAAGAGTAAACACAAAAGTACTTTTCTGCAATGAAATTATTTTGGATTTTTGTAGGAGTGCTCATGTAATTATTATCTCATCAGGAAGACCTTTGCTATTTTGTGCTGTTTTGTTAGCCATTGTAGTGTATCTGTCATCAACTTCACAGCAAAATAAATACATGAAGGTGAAATATGCCAATGGTTATAATAAATTTATCTTAACAAGTCTGCTGGTAAAGGTGCTCAGGACTTTGCCACATCATACTTGTAATTTGTAGAGTCCTAGTTCTTTATGTTTAGATTTTTCCTGAGGATCCACTTTGCGTGATAGATTGCCTGGATCTACTTGAGCCATGGATTTAGACTAAACTCAGTTTCCATTGCATTTTAAAGTAGAATGGTCACACCAACCAGCTTTAAGCTGCCATCATACAGGTGACCAGTAGTCAAGGTGTGTTGTATACTCTGTGACAGATCCAGGAGCTTGAATTGGGAACTCCAAATATCTCTGGAAAATAAAAGAGCATATACTTAGTTGAGAATTATCTCAGGGAAGAATGGCAAGGTTATTTTGTTATGTTATTTCTGGGAGACTCCTCTTGATCCTTGAGGCCAGATACAGCTAGAAAGAAATCACTGTAACTGCACTGATAAAATAGAAAGTATGGTTTTATTCACAGGTGCAGATGGACAGAAACTCATCTTCCCACACTCTGAGCTGGCCAGACCTGTGCCAGATGTAGTGTCTAAAATTATATAGAAGTTTTTTCCCTGAGTTCACATATTTTGCCTCTTAGTAGTATTTTAGTGTCACCATTAATTTAGATATACAAAATGTTTAAATGAATTGTGTTATTTTGTGAGACTTTAGTCTCCAGATATGAACTGGAAACCAAATGCTACTAATAATGATAGTCTGATAATTCCTGAATGTGAAAATTAACAGATTATCTTCTCCTTGGCCCTTAACAGCTGATATATTTTTTTAACTGACTATGATATGAAAGAAAACCACTGTATACTATTCTGGTTGTAGAAAATACAATTGGATCAATGTTAGCAAACTGATTTCATTTGCACTGAATGTAAGAATATTCAAAAGTAGGCCCATACATAAGGTTCCTGATATTGAAAAAGAAAATTTTGAGAATCTAAGGCAACTAGTAGAATTAGTTGGACTGAAGAACTCGGGAACTAAAATACAATAGAGACTTGGAATTTTAAAAATTCAGTGACAAACTTATTCCAAATAAAAGTGGGAAACACATGACTGTATAGCTTAAAGAATTAACTGGATAAATAACCTTAAGAAATTAGAAAACATGAGAAGAAAAAGGGCCTGATAGAAGTATTGTTGAAGAAGATATGACACAGAGAGAATAAGAGAGGTTTCCCAAAGGCAAGTTCTGGTAGACATGTAAAACTATTAAAAGAAATAACAAAAGTCTCCTTCTTCAATAAAAATAGGTAAGAAAATGAGGAAAGAAATAGAGTGAATAGAGAAGCAAAGTTAACAGGGTTGAATGTGTTCAAGTGTGGAGGGACTGGGTAATTTCTAACCCCCATTTTTGAAAGAGCTGGGACATGAAATTGCAGGCCTGGGAGCAAGTATTTTGAATAAATCTAGCAAGATAAATGTAACACCTTATTTGAGAATAGCAAATTAACACCTATATTTAAGAAGGGAGGAGGGGGAAGTGATCTAAGCCGCTAGAAGCTTGTTAATCTAATATTCATTATACAGAAGGATTTAGAATTCTTTCTTTAAAAAAGTGCAGAAAGGATGGTGAGTGGAATATAAAATCATACATTAAGCTAGGTTAGCAAAAATAGATCATGCCAGACATGCTATTGAAAAAGATATGATAGTCAAATGAAAAGATGGTAGCTCTAATATATATGAATTTCAGCAAAGTATTTGACATGATGCCAGAAAAAAAAAGAGTTATACTAGAAAGTGAAGAACAGTAGAATAGAGGGTATATGTTTGAATTGTAATAAACAGGGAAAATATCGAGCAGAAAGAAGTTATCAGTGGCATCTAAGGATTTCATTAGTTGCCTTAGCAAAGAAGTGGGGAAGATACTGATACAATTTACTGACATTGTGAGTTTTGGAGTCATTATTAATACAGAGGAATATTTTTCTGTTTTACAGAAATGAAGAGATGAGAGATGGCCCTGAGGACTAGAATAACAAGGGTGAGATGAAATTTAGAAGTACAAAATACAAAGCCATGCACTGTTGAAATAATAACAACAATTTTGCTGTAAACTGGGATTTCATGAGCTGGTAATGATAGAGGGATAGAACTTGTAGAACTGACTGATCACAGACCAGCTATCACCAATATGATGTAGCCAAGAAAAAAAGGCAAAGAACATCCTTGGATGTCCCAAGTGAGATAATCCCTGTATCTCACAGGAGTAAAACTCAGGCTAGATTAAATGCAGAGTAGAGTATGCGGGAATGACTAGGAAATGAAAAACTTTTCTTATGAAAGGAGCGTGAAACAGCTTGGCTTGTCAGCCTTGCAAAATGAAGGCTAAATAGGGATTACGCTAGCTTTCTGTAAATATATCTGTGATGATAAACATCCAAGAGGGGAAAGGCTACTTGGTGTAAGAATAAATGGAAGGACACTGGAACTGAATAAAATTTATGTTGGAAATTAAAAGAAGGTTTCTGAGAACCAAGAGTCTGGAAAAGTGTCCAGTACAAGAGGGGCAAAAAGCTTAATTAATTTTAAACTTTGATTAGTTTATGAAATGGGATGTGTAACATAATTGCTTGTAAAAGCAGACACTGAACTCATTAATCTATGAAGTCCCTTGCAGTACCATGTTCGTATTTGTGCTGAAGATGAAGTGGAGTTTATGACATGTGATAATAATCCATTTGCATATTTAATGTGAACAATCATGGCTGTATGGCCACATATCTGATGTCCTTTCTTGCAGTACATTGAAATAATTGGCCAAAAAAAATTAAAAGCAGCCTGGTCTGCTGAGTGCACAAAATTTGTCATTTAGTCAGTGGTTTGTGCTTATTCATTATCATCATCTGGCATGCTCTCTCACAGAGATATTTTTATGGACAAATGAGTTAAAGCAAGAATGACAATATGCAAAAGAGATCAGAAAATTGAAGGCCTTTTTCTTCCTCTCTTTTATTGTTTGGTTAAGGAGCGTGTCACTGTGATCAGCACTCCTGATAAAGTATGTAAATGTTTAGAGCCTGCTATTCCTGAGCTATTACTTGTGTAGTCTTATCATAACAGCAATCTGACAGAAAGTGATAGGGATCAGTTCCCAGGAGGAGAAAGCTTAGAATGACTTTTCGGTTCAAATAACACCATGACATTGTTAGTTCTGGCTTAATAACTCTGATGTGGTTCTTGCCTTCAGGTCATTGAGGTATCTTCAACCTTGCTTACTTGTAATCTGTTTTTTAATAATTCTAAAGATTCCAAACTGTGCTTGTGATTATTTTAGCATTTAAACAATGTTGTTACCTAATGGGTCCTCAAGATTCATGTCATAAGAAGCTTCTATTAATATTTTCAAGTTGCTACTTAAAAAGTGAAACAGGTTTGTGTCACAGGGAAAACTTTTCTGGTTCAAGTGGTTTGAACCAGCCAGGATCAAAGCAGTTTACTTATGGATTAATAGCACATAAGCAACCAACAGTCAGTGAACTATACATTCAGGGTCAGTATCGACAATACAACAGATAAACCGCAATACTAGACACTGTCAAAATTGTTATATATCCAACTACAAATTTCTAAACACTCTTCTGTAGCTAAACTCAAAAATTTTTAATCACACCCAAACATGCACAGGTTCATATTTACATGCACACGCTCACATCCTTCGCAAACTGTGTGGGTTTCAGGCATACCCACCCTCCCCAGGGTTTGCAGTCCCTGCTTGCACCCCCTCTGTGGGAGATGTGTATGCTGCAGCTGTACATGTGTCCATGCTGCTTGCTGCAGCCCCCAATGGACACGTGGGGAAGAAATCCCCACCAGGTTGCACACACACACCCGAGGGTCCCTGCTTCCTACCCCCAGCTGCCCATTGTTAGCCAGGTGCAGGTTCCTCATGGCATCCCAGGGGAGGATGCTCAACCTGGCCTGGGCAGGGCATTGATGCCATGGGGTGACTTCTGACAGGACCAAACCAGATTTTTACTGCTTTTCTATTTCTTTCTGTCTGTCTTTCACTCACTGTTCCTCCCTACTGTAAAAAAAAAGTTATGTTTTTAATACTTTTTTTTCAAACTGATTTTTTTTTCCAAAAGTCCTTTTGCGATTGAACTGGATAATGATCTTCTTCCTTTTTAGCTCTGCCAGTCTGGGACAAATGCCACTCTGGCAGTTTTGGGTATTTCAGCTACAGATGCTGTTGCACTCACATTCTGCCTTAAGATAATTTTTTAACCAGGCCACGTTTTCTCGGAAGGGCCAAACAAGCTCCCCTAGAGATTGTAATTGCAATGCTAAATCATAAACCCCTCCTTAATCAGTGTCTGTCATAAGCAGACAGCCTGAGTTTTATAATAGAGTTGAGTACAAACCCAGAATATTAGGTCTATCATGCTATTCTGAATTCTAGAAATGAATGTCACAAACAATCAGGCAAAATATTATGGCTGAAACAGAGTTGCTTCTATAAAAGTCTGAATCACAAATGATCTGTTAGACAAGTATTGGAGTTCAAAATGTGGGAAAGCAGAGTGCTATTTTTTTCTCGTAGTTTCCACTTGAAATTCTGTGACAGGAGAATTTACCAGTCATTCAGTCAATAAATCAAAAATGACTTATGTTTTCTGGTGAAAAGTCTGACAAAAGTATGTTCTTTAAATTAGGTCCCTTTTATGAATGAGGTTAAGCATCCAGAATTTAGTGTGCACTTCTCAAATCTTTATAGTACTGTCTATAAAGAACAAAACAAGACAAACTAATGGAGAATCATAGATAAGTTTACTAAAGTTTATGATTTTTTTTTTCAGATATTGAAAACTCTTCTTGATCTTTCAAAGTGGGACCAAAAGGGTGCTCCAGAGGATCATTTAAGAGAATACTTGACTTTACAAGGTCCTCACCCCTTTTTTTACCATTTTGGGACTTCTAGAAGAAGCCTGCTGTTAGACTACAGAAGAAGATACCTAAGCTGTATGTGGTATGGAACTTTTGAACAGATTAAATTCATAACTTGTTGTCAGCACAGTAATCTCTATCAGAGGAACACATCCACACTCTTGAAGACGAACCTACACCCACACGCTCATTTAGTAAGAACAGCTAATTCCTCCCCCCTAGGAATATTCTCCGCTGCTACTACTGAGGAGAAAAAAAGATTGAGCTAGTGCTTTCTAAGGAGTTCCTTGTTTTCCTTAGACTTTGTGAGTCATCTCTGTGTCTGTACACTCTTGCTTGCAACAGAATTGATAATATCCACCCAATTTAGCTCCTGGGATGAGCAAGCCAAATAACTTTTCTGTTCTGCGAAGAGTTCTAGAAACTGGTATCATAAACCTATCCTGTTGCCGCCCTGTTTTACAGGCAGTCCATTTTCTGTGCCAGATAATTACTTATCATGACAATAAGATTTTGCTTATCTTATGTTCAGTCCTGCAATGCTATGTCAAGGCCTGCAGTCCTTTCATATGTGTAACTCCTACTGAGATCAGGTGAAATGTTGAGAGAGTCAATATTTATTCCTGCTCATGACTTTTGTATAAAGTCATTCAGGTTAGAATTGTAACCTGGCATCTGTCTACCTGTCAAATTATGTCCTTCCTGCACTGATATAATAATTTGTGATTAACTTTTAAGACCTGAGAGACTTAACAACTGAACAGAGACAAGGAGAAAGATGCTCATAAGTCAGTAGTGATTTGGGGTATGTAGCTTGCGGCTTTTATTTCCAGGAGGACAGAATTTCCAGTTCATTGAAATTTGTCTTGAAGGGGTGGCAGTTCTTAGCACTTTTTTTCTTAATCAGTTGGAGAAAGTGCTGTGTACTTCTCCTAAGCAAGTGATATTGGAGGTCAAAGCTGGGTACCCAGTTTAAGAAG
This sequence comes from Pandion haliaetus, assembly GCA_013401275.1. NCBI lineage: Eukaryota > Metazoa > Chordata > Aves > Accipitriformes > Pandionidae > Pandion > Pandion haliaetus. The sequence goes on from VYZV01009287.1 coordinate 99,932, forward strand.
AGAATCACACTTCAGACTGGAGGCCCAGTGCAGCTGTTCTCTCTTAACCTGTTCCCACTTACGGTGTTTGATATCCTGCTTAAATTGAAGGTTGACTGAAGACTGAAGATTTGAATTAAAAATCACAATTGAAAATCAACCTAATTATACTGTCTGAGAATAAATTTGCATTCAAAAGTGCATTAAGACCACATGCACTGGCCCTTTTGAGCTTATCAGGGATGTTATGCTGTACTTTGGGTATCATGACTACTTATACATAAGGTAATATATATAACTGTCCTTACTGGATGTAATAGAAGGCTCTTTCATTGGTATTAGAAGGAATAAAATTTTTTTTTCTTTTACAGTTATTCCACTGTCCTTCTATTTCACCTGCTTCTTGCCCTAGCCTTAGAGTCCAGATTCTGACGATGAGGGACTATACATTGCTGATGCAGTGCTGCCGCAGAAGGACGGCTTTTCTACTGGGGCCATTAGCTATTCCTGTGAAACTGAAAATAAACACAATCAGGGACTATTATTGCCATATTCTCCATAAAATACATGCATATTGCCTGAAAATGAGTAACAAGTTGCTGTATTAGGACAAGGTGGCCTGATATGAAGCAAAGATGAATCTAAAATAACAACAAAAACACCTTTCCTGTTACATAGTTTGACCTCTCTCATAAGAAAAAATTTAGGGGGTTTTGATTCTCTTGAACCAAGACTAATGCATTACCTCTTTCAGAAGCTGACACTAAAAGCTCCCAGTCACACTGCCATCAATGAACAGATATCAAGAGGAGAGCTGCCACAATAAGTACTTTCAGTGTAGGTCTCTGTAGAAATAGCATTCCCATATCTACTGGAATGATTAAAGTTAGATGAAGACAATGTATACTTCATTCTTAATATACTACATCATACTGTAAGAAGTTTATGACATTATTTCCTGGTTTTTTTGTATACATTAATAATAAATATTGTTTAAGAAAACAAGATAACCAAGTGAAGAAATATTTTTTTCTAAATCACTCCCTTTAATTCTCTTCTACAGTTACTTTTTGTGTATGTTAAAGAACAAAGTCTGTCTACACTGGTTACAAAATCCCTTTGGGGTGCTCCCTTTGGGGTGCCCAGCTGAAAACCAGTCATGTAGGGAAATAGAATAATTAATCTAAAAAATAAATGTAAAATTAATGGATCAAGTAGAGAATACGTACATTTTTTTGTGATTAAAAATCTGTCCTGTGACATTTGCATAGAAATGGCTGGAATATATATATTTGGGAATATTACCCACACTGTTCAGCATGGAATGTTTTATTAATCATAGTTCTTAAAGACAGTGAACATGGGAGGGGATAGATCAGGAAATAAATAATACATACAACAGAAATGGCCCTGAGATGAGTGGCTCTTCCCTTTATAAATATTACAAGCTTCCCACAGTCCCCCAGGTAAGAACACAGTATTCAACACATTTAATGATGAGCAACAAAAAAAGAAGAGCATTTTAATTTAACATGGGAGGTAGCGCCAAGTCTATCTTGGCTAGCCTGAGAAGTGTATTACAGCCCTAATATTGTTATGTTGTGAATTCTGGTATATTTTTATCCTTCATTACTGGGAACTGACTCATGCAGTAACAGCTTTGTATCATATTATCAGGGATGAAATTATCTGAATTTGTATAAATCATCAATACCAGATTAAAAAGTGGCAGCAATGAATTTTGTACCATACTGCCACTTGATACAATAATGTTGCTAATAATATCTGAAATTACAATTTCTAGTCCCTGCTCAGTAAAAGATGATTTCAGAAGCAGGGGAGAATACTTTTTTCTTCCTATATTCTTCTTTGGAAAACACAATCCTTTTCCAAATAGGTGTTCTTATGAACATAAATACATTTATTTAAATTAAAAATCAAAAGCAAAATGTGCAAAAATGTTGGAGAGCCCCAGTGTGGTCCCAGCTCTCCCCCCACTGACAGTATAGGATGAATCAGTGCCTGATTGAGGTGGTCTGAATCATGCTGCCAGGGTCTTGAATATAAATTTTAAGCATTGCAATAATATCTACAGTAGCTGGCCTAAATCTCTTCCCCAGAGGCTAGCACTAATTGTGTGAACATAAGAACACTGTTACTGGGTCAGGGCAAAAATCCACCTAGCTCCATCTCCAGCACTGACCAACGGCAGATGCATAGGGAGGCATGGAAGAACAGGGCAACATACGGTGACAGCTCCCTGGTACTCTCCTTTGCCAGCAGTGACTTATGCCTCTGGGACTTCCTGAATGAAAGGTGATGCCTTTGTGTTTAATAGAATCCTGTCAATTTTATGTCATTAATTTGTCTCATTGCTTTTGAATCCAGATAAGCTTTAGGCATCCACAGTGTCTTGCAGCTGTAACACATATGAGAAAGTACCTCTATGGCTTGTTTTTAATCTGTTACTTGCTAGTTTTATTTGATGGTCTTAGCATAGATGAGATAGTTTCTATTCATTTCACCTACTCTGTGTTATTGCTCTTTTACAGACATCTGTCGTATCCTTTCCTCAGTGACTTCTCCAAGATGAGGATTGTTACTATGTTTAGCTTTTCACTATCATTGATCCTTCTTATTGTCCATCTCTGTATCTTTCCCAGTACTACTGTATTCTTTTGGAGATAAGGGAATGCTGAACTATATTAAAGACACCTAAGGAATTGAAACGGTGGCATTATGATGTTTTCTATTTTGTTTACTATTCCATTCCAAGAAATTCTTAATTCTGCCTGCTTTTGGCATCCATTAAACACTGAGCTAATAGTTTCATAGAGCTACCTGCTGTAACTTCAATATCTCTTTCCAGAACAGTAATAGCTAGTTCAGAAGCTGTCACTGTGAAAGCAAGATCACTTCAAATGCATAGCGAAGATTTCTTTCCCTAGAACTCTGCTTGCCTGTCACATCATTTTTACTAGTGAAGCAGAACATGGACAGAACTGTTCTTTGCAGCAGACAGAGCCCTACAGATTGTAAGATAAATATCTTCTCTCAGTGGTAGGATCTATTCCTTTGGAGCATAAAGAGTCAGAGAGGAAGATCCAAAATGAATTTTTTGCATCTGAAACAAAGTATGTCAAAAGACTGAATGCACTTTTGTGGCAGAGAGTTGGGAAAGGTAAACAGAAGGAGCTGCTAAATCACTGAGATAGATCTAGAGAACAGTAGTCTTGACATAGCTATTGTATCAAAGGAACAGGAGGGACTCACTGGAGCAGAAGGGGCAGAGGTAGCCCATTTAGACTTGCTGAACCCAGAGAAAGAGGCAGAGCACTAAAAATGGGTTCTTACAGTTCCTGTGCTGTCTCACAAAGGGAAGATGTACATGTTGCTAGTCTGATCCTGGAGACCTTATGAAGTGGGAGAGGTATTGCAAGTGTGGAGCTGAATGTGGCATGATGAAGCCAGCCTGCTCTTGCCAGCACCAGCCTGGTATATCTCATGTAATGACTTTCTTTAGATGTGTTGATCAGATATGAAATATGAGCAACTTCTAAACCTGAAGAAAGGGTGAGGAGGCCTTTTCTGGCATGAGACAAAAGAACATTTAATGATGGTGGTACACTGTTGTTACCAGGGTGAATTGTCTGTGATATGGATAGAGGCTGACTGCATGATGATATTGCTGGGAAGATTTACAATTTATTTACTCAATGGGGTATTGAAAACTCTCACTGATAGTGATCTCTCAACATCAAAATAGGGGTTTTTCATCTAAAATTCCACAGCTGGAAAATTTTAGTACCCAGAAATTAAGCCCACGTGTCTCTGTACAGGTACAGTTTGAAATTAAGACACCTAAACAGAGGTGTAGACACATATGCTTAGCTCATACTGTAATCGATGGACAGGCAGTCAGTGGAGCCTAGTGAATAACCCATCAGTGAGCCAGTAGATACATGTTGAAGCTGCCCAAATATAAGCACCTGGTGCCATATGAGATGCCCTTAAGTGTTCATAACACCATTGCTGGGCTGGCAGATATGACAGGGACTTCTGGGAAGTAGCTGGAGGCCATGTAAGATACTCCTCAGTGCCTAAAATAAATCCACACCCTATGCTTAGCATATTGGATCCCAGTCTTAACCCATATGGTCTGAGGAGACTGGATAATGATTCAGCTTACTAGACATACAGTGTATGATTCAAATGCTTGAAGAGATGTATTTAATCACAACTGAGGTGTGTTTGGTTTCCTACTTGGCCACAAGTCACCACTCCTAAGGCCATGGAGCTAATGTAGGTCCTGTGTGTTGTATATACCAACCCTGGGTGGATGTGTTGCATGTACTAGTCTTTTCCAAATGGTGTTTGAGCCTGTGTGCAGGAAACTGAATTGCACCCTTGGTCGCTTGTCAGAAGAGTCTCCCCCTAAAAAATGACAACTTTGTTGACTATGTCTCTATTGACTATGTGGCAACTTAGACACATAGCTCATCTGCATGCACATTCCTTTAGACATCTGTATTTCATGTCTTTGTTTTGAATTGAATCCACTCCTCTGTTCTGACTTCCTGAATATCAACTATTTCTTTTTACTATTTTTTGCAGGTGAACTCCCTTTTACACCAGTGACACAATTGCAGTATATGCATTACTTCTCTGCAGAGAACGGCATTCACAGAAAAACCTTAGCTCTAAAACAACGGTATATATATTGTGATGTTTACCTTAAATTCAGTCTGAGATACCAGGCACATCTCAGATATAGCTGGTGTTTAACAGTTAATTCTACATAACTCAGTCTGTGTAAAAAACATGCTGCAGATGCGCCTCTACCAGCTTGTGGAAGATGGCACACGCACGCACACACTTTCACACAGAGTAAACCCACAATGCTGCTGACATTCAGGCAATGCAGTTTTGAGATCAGGTCTTCACGCAACTTTCCTTAAATTATAACATGCTGCTCAGTGAGTTAGATGCAGCTTTAGACCATTAAGGTGACCCTGTCTGATGAGACCGAGATTTGAGGGAATGCCCTACATCAGTGTATGGTCTTAGCAGCCTTTATGTGATGGTATTTCCAAGCACCCTCCAGCAGACTTGGGAGCTGGGGTCCTTCCAGGACAGTTTCCCTTGCAAATCGAGCGTGGGGCATGAGAAGGGAGGTAGAGTTTACACTTTCGTGAGCCCCATTAGCATTGGGTTAACTTTACTATTATTTCATCAGTCCTTTCAGGATCCCTTTCCCTACCCCTTCTGTTTTTTTCAGTTCCATCAGCACACAAAATAGCAGGACGCTAAATGGGTACCTTGGGTCTGAGCTGGTTTCTTTTTCTTCCTCATCTCTTGTTTTTCTCTCATTAAATTATGACACTAATCTAGTGCAAGGGTTTACCTCATTTACACACACAAAAAAATTATCAGATTGCGAATTACGTAGAAGAGTATGGATATTGTTCAGAAAATTACCTTCTATTTAAGCAGCTCTGCTGTCTCCCACATTTACTGTGGATTAAAACATGCTGTCTGAAAAGGCAATTTTCTCTTCTAGTCTTGAGACTCTTTCTGCTAATAAGAAACATATTCAGATGTACACTGAAAAGCAAACCAAGGATTCAACTTTTTCCAGGTTGCTTGTTTGGAAAGAGTGCCTTCCCAAAATCTGTTGAGGAGAAAAAAATTTTCTTCATCCCAAATTTGAAGCAGCTGTTCTACTTTTTTGCAGAGTTTCTGCTGTTGAAGATTTTCTTATAGGTATATTCCTCTCAATACTTGTATTTATTCTAGGTTCAAAAAGGAGGAGAAACAAACAAAATCCCCTAGCTGTCTGCTTAGACAACTGAGTGTCAAGGTTTAACCCCAGCCAGCAGTTAAAGCACCATGTAGCCACTTGCTCACTTCCCCCCCCACCTCCACCCCAGTGGCATGGGGGAGAGAATCGGGAAAAAAAAGTAAAAGTCATGGGTTGAGATAAGAACAGTTTAATAGGACAGAAAGGAAGGAAATGATAATGATAATAATAATAATAAAATGACAATAATATTAGAAAATAATTGGAATATACAAAACAAGTGATGCACAATGCAATTGCTCACCAGTCGTCGACCGATGGCAGTTAGTTCCTGAGAAGCACCCCTCCAGCCAAGCCTCCCGCAGTTTATATACTGGGCATGACAGCACATGGTATGGAATACCCCTTTGGCCAGTTTGGGTCAGCTGTCCTGGCTGTGTCGCCTCCCAACTTCTTGTGTCCCTCCAGTTTCTTGCTGGCTGGGCATCAGAAGCTGAAAAATCCTTGACTTAGTCTAAACACTATTTAGCAACTGAAAACATCAGTGTGTTTTCAATGTTATTCTCATACTAAATCCAAAACATGACAGTATACCAGCTACTAGAAAGAAAACTAGCTCTATCCCAGCCAAAACCAGGATACTGAGCTGGTTTTGCAGAGTACCTAGCACTATAAGGATATCCCAGTGAAAATACAAAGATTGATAAATATGAACATCCCATCAAGGGGCTTATGAGTGGTCCAGTCCAGAGCTGAGGGCAGGGGAAGACTTTTAGTGCAAATTCTCTTCCAATGTGACAGATGCACAGGTGAGGTTTGGGGCAGATGGTGTCTCAAGGATGCAGCAAACGTCCTCTCCCTAAATCCAGAAGAGTGCATGGCATGCTGGTGCTACCTTGTCATCATAGAGAGCCAGATTGCAGCCATGCCTTCACCTGTGTCTGAGTTCAGATACTGTGTTGTCTGGAGTTACACCACAGCAGGAGAGAAAAACTATATCGCTGTAGTTTTTCTGGAGATGCAGATCTTCATCCAGTAATTTCAAGAGCCTAAGAAGTAGCATCCATGTGTTTTAGCAAGGGAACCATAAATTGAGTCTGCAACAAGGAACCCTGGTACCGTGTGTGGTATCCAATAACCCTCTGCTCAAATCTGTTTCAATTGTAATCTTGTCTGTGACTGTTGCTTACAGGTTTGGCAGAGACAGGAGGAACACAGAGCAGGACATGGAGGAATAGCAGGGTAGAAGAACCACACAAAAGGAGAAACAGGGAAGATGCTGCTTTTTTTAATCATAACTCCTCATTTGTTTTTTTTTCTTGGATTTGTACAACTGGGAACACCCTTTTACTCAGGACATAGGTGCTGAGCTTTAAAAAATGACATGGATAGATGTGTCACCTCTGCTTATTTGTCTGGCTTTGTGTGTTCCTCAAGAACAACCACAAAAGGAAATGTTGCAAAAGCATTGTTTATGAGGATTTCTCTGGGGATCGAAGGTGTCTGATGCTTCCCAAAATGGGGATGCATGATTAATTTTTGTTGCTAAGAAAAGCTTTGCTTTTAACTTGCTTTTATCTTCTGGAAAGTCAGCTAAAGGATCATAAAAATGGAGCTGGTGGGATAAAGCTTCAGTAGAGTAAAATCCATTATATCTAAAAGGAGACATGGAAAGATCAAAGAGGGAGCTAAATGTGTCCTGAGGTACTTCAAAAGGTGTCTCACTTAGGGAGTATTGATCATCTCAGGATAGAAGTGGAAAATTGGCCAGCTTTTACAGAAAGAATTGAAGAAGCTGTTGTAAAGATGGAAAAGCAGCAAGTCTTAGTCTATACATAGGTTTACGTGCTGATAATTGTTACGCTTATTTGCAGCTATGTAAATTAGTGTACGAGTTAAACATTACCTTACCACTGGTGTTTTCAGTTGCAATACATTTTATTCAATGTTGAAAATTTTAGTTCTGCTAGTGTTCCTAAATACAGAGATACAAGTTTAAAGAGCTTTCTGCTCTTGAACATGAAGGACATAACAAACACTGTAAGGTAACCAGTATATGTTTCTAAAAAATTGCAATGTTTTTATATATATGTATATAGAGAGATACATACAGGAAAACATACAAATAGCTAAGTATATATTGTATATTATCTGTCTAATATTATATATAATACATGATATAATGTAATTATATATAACATAGTGTAATAACATTGCCCTGAATTAAAAGAGAAGTAAAAAGAAAAGAAAAAGAAAGAAATAGAAAAACAAAAGAAAGGAAAAGAAAAAAAAAGGGGGGGAAAAGGGCATAAATATACATAAGAAACATTTCCAGGAAAACAAAACAAACCCACTCCTTTCCACCTGAAAACAAAACAAACCCACTCCTTTCCACCTGAACTAAAACAAAATTACAACTTGTCTCCTACTATCCTGAATGGCTTTCCTCAGTATTACTCTCTGCTTGCAATGGTAGTGGATTGACAACAGCTTTCCAGGAGGCCAGATGAAGCAGGAGCACTCAGGCTTTCTGTGTCCTCACCCCTCCGACCAGCACAGTGAGGAAAGGTGGCCCAGCCTGGAGGAGGCAGAGAGCTTGGGTGCTCAGCTCTGGCAGTCTGCCTGGCCAACACTTGACAAATTTACTTTTTGCCTGCAGAAAGTGAAGCTGACAAAAACCTTCCAGGTGAGGAGCCTGGAGACCTGTCAGTTTGATTTTTCCCACTGAAAAAATGGAATATTTGTTCACAAAATAAATTTTAAAAATAATCAATTTTGCAAGAAGGGCGTGTTCTATCAGAAAATCCTTCTGACTGAACCTTCCCAACTAGCTTCACTGACAGTTTGTATCTGCTGTGGAGGCAGCATAGGAGTGCAAAATACGCACTCTCTAATGGTGTGAGAGTCTGTGGCTGGGAATTTAGGGCATTGCTCAAGTACCGCTAGTATTTGCTACCTTTATAATGGTCTATGTGTTTTTTCTGCCCCTTATTTTTAAATTTATCACACTCCACAGCATGTATGAATACACCCCTCTATCTCCCACTTAGAGGTGTGACTGGCTGTGGAAACAGTATGATTTGGACCAACAAAATCCACTTTAAGCAGGATCAGGAGGCCAGAAGAGAAGCCACTGCCAAGGGGATGCTGAGGACTCCCAAAGACCCCGCAGAGGCTAAACTTCTGCAGATGCAAACATGAAGTCCTATCACAGGCATGTCTGAGAAAAAAGACTGATGGTCTAAGAGAAGAGGGTTTCTATGCAAAGATGTCTGGTTAATGCATAAAATAAAAAAGATGGCCTGTTTAAGTTTTCTGTGCTGTACACTCCCAAATATATGAGTTACTGCAATAATAAGAACAGGCTGAGTGACTTCAGCAAGTGGAATATTGCTACTGACCTGAGCAGGAGCTTGAGGAGATTCTTAAAAAACAAAAGATTTTTTTCACTTTAGAAGACTGATTTTTTGAAGTGATGCATTTGGATTATCTGGTTGAGAAAATGTGGGGTTTGTATGTTAAACATTCACAAATATTCTCTTTTTCTTTTAATACTCTTTCTTTTACATGAAATGCAGAGTAAATTTACAAATGTCAGAAAACTTACTTCTATTTTGTAGCACTGCAAGTAAAGATAAACTAAGGCCCTATTTACTGCAAGAAAACAGGGTTAAGGATTTTTTGTCATAGACAAGTACATGAAATGCTCATGATTTTTAAGGTGCATGTCCTTGACTGCAGAATTAACCCAGCAACATCAATGAAAAAGGAATGAACATAGTGCCAGTACAAAAACCATAGCGGCTTTAGGTATTTAATGTAAGCAAGAAAGTGCACAATCCTGCTCCCAGTGGAATCAATGGATTTTTACAGGATTAGGTTCTTAATTCCAATGCAGCTGCATAGGCAAGAAAGACATGATGCACTTCGAGCTGTCTTGATGATGTTAATAGTCATCCCTGTGGAGATGGTGTATACAAGTATTTTTATATATATATATATACACACATGTGTGTATATATGTGTGTGTACTTACATAAAGAATCCATTTGGTGGAAAAAAATTAAGAACTTTATTCTTATTTCCTCAAATATTTGCTAAGATAGGAATCTAACCTGAAAATTCTCAGGCAGCTCCTTGGTCCATGTATATAGTTTGAATGGTTTAAATGGGAAATTTTTGGTTTATAGTATGTGGCAATTTAAAAAGATTAAAGCTTTCCACAACAGTTTTATTAAGAAAATAACCAGTGCAAGTGTTGAGCTACTGTTTAATGTTTCTCATAATACTGTCATTAAAGCAATATTTAATTAAAATCCAGTTAGTGTGTTATTATAAAACATTATTTTCAATACTGAATTTAGATGATTATTTTTCCAAGGTTTTTTTTTAGTGTGAAGGCAGTTATATTCAGCATGCTACTCTACTGTGTTTTCAGTGCAAAAGAATTCTATTTTTTTTTCACTTTAAAAGACTGATTTTTTGAAGTGATGCATTTGGATTATCTGGTTGAGAAAATGTGGGGTTTGTATGTTAAACATTCACAAACATTCTCTTTTTCTTTTAATATTCTTTAAATTTCAAACTAAAATTAGGCAGCAACAGACCTGAAGCTTTGCGGTTGTGGAAAGAAACTTCTCATATTCAGGACAATGTGTTTAGCATCTTTCAGGTCTATAAAATGGTAATTCTGCTAGCCATTGTTGTTGTTATTTATTATGTTTTATTGCATTTCACGCAGCCTCATGAGCCTATTCTGACAGAGTTATGTACTGCTGGAAGACAGTCTACCTTCGGAAAGGCTTGTCTTCTAAATAGGACAATAAATGAAATCAACATGCAGGGAATACAAGCAGAGGAATAACACAGAAAACTAAATTTGTAGGCTCAGTTTTATGTTGATCACAAGAGAGAGAAAAACTGAGTGGTGACATCTATTTTCCAGAACTTTTCTGGATTTTGCATGAAATAGCAATTGTCTAAAATATGTAAACATCCTGGGGAAGAAATAAGGTTTCTTCATGTTTGCAGGTGAGTGTCCTACCAAACAAAGTACAGCACCACTCTCGCTCTCTCCTTATCTCTCAGGATGAAGGTGTCACCTCCTGTTCTTCACTGTTCTGTACAAACAGTCTTTAGGTTTTATTTTTCCTTTTTGCAGTCTCAGAGAGAGGGGCACATTCCAATACAGGGAATAGCAACACCAAAAGGGATGGTCAACACCAGGCAGCCAGCACATACCTAGTGGAACATTTGGTCAGCTCCTTCCCCACTGCCTGTGCAGTAAGTGCATAGTAATTGAATTCAAATGTAGACATCTATTAATATGCTTTTCTTGAAAAGCCCTGATGAAACCATACACATATCCTTCTCTGAATAATATATTCTTACCCCACAAAGCCTGTCAGTCTTTTCTGGAGAAAGGCATTTCAGCAGATTTACTTTTAGTTACACTTTCTACATTCCCCTTCTCATTAGGGTGACAAGGAAACCTACTTTCATGATTCACAGTTTTCCAATAATCTATAGGGACTATAGAACTATATTTCAGCTTTAGTTTTCTTCATCCTCAGCTGGCCAGCATGAAATCTACAACATCACATCTCATTTGTCAGTCTCTGTCCTGTGCTAGAATTCAACGGCTGTTTTCTGCTGCCCCAGTAAGCCATTCACAGCTCTGACTGTGCTGGTGCAGCTGAAGGTGATGTGATCTACTGAGGGCACGTTACATACACTCTTCTCATTATATGGCTGTCAGGTCTGAAAAACTTTTGCTGCAACTTGTTCATCTATTAAATCACTGGCAGATGCCAATACAGGTCTGGAAGCTCTGCTGAACTTCCAAGCAGGAGGTCAGCCTGTCTGTGTTCACTGTCTTTTTCAGACTTACTTGAATGCTGTTGCTTCCTCTATCCTCTTTTTTTCTTCTCATTAAAAATCATTGAGGAAACAACCTCACTAGAAAACTTCTAGTGTGATTTGTTATAGCGTGGAAAGAGTGTAACACATAAGAAAAATGACTGACCACCACATAAATGTCACACAATGGTTGAGGTCGGAAAGGACCTCTTGAGATCTTTACGCCACACCCCCTCCTGCTCAAGCAGGGTCAACAAGAGCAGGTTGCCCAGCACAATGTCCAGTCAGGTTTTCCCAACTCCAAGGACATCTCCAAGGATGAAGATTCCACAACCTCTCTGGGCAACCTCTTCTAGTGTTCAATCACCTTCACAGTAAATAAAAAAAGTGCTTTCTTGGGTTCAGATGGGATTTTCTGTTTTTTAACTTTGTACCTATTGTCTCTTTTTCTGTCAATAGGTACTACTGAGAAGGGTCTGGCTCCTTCTACTTCATATCCCACCCATCAGGTATTTACACACATTGATAAGAACCCCTCTGAGCCTTCTTTTCTCCAGGCTGAACAATCCCAGCTCTCTCAGCCTCTTCTCATATGAAAGATGCCCCAATCTCTTAATCATCTTTGTGGCCCTGTGCTGGACTTGCTCCAGTAATTCTGTGTCTCTTTTGCACTGAGCAATTCAGAACTGGACACAGTACATCAGATGTGGCCTCTTCAGTGCTGAGTAGAGAGGAAGGATGACCTTCCTTGACCTGCTGGCAACACTCCTCCTAATGCACCCCAGGAAGCTGTTGGCCGTTTTTGCTGTGAGGGTGCATTGCTGACTTACGGTCAGCTTGTTGTCCACCAGGACCTAAATCTCCTTCTCTGCAGAGCTGCTTTCCAGCCAGCTGCATTCCTGTGTACTGGTGCCTGGGGTTATTTCTCCCTAGATGCAATTAACTACAAAAGGACTAGTGGTTAGCCAACCATAACTTGGGAATATTCTCAGACTGAACAACGGAGATAATTGTACACAAGACTAGTAAAATACCAGCAAATACGAATTTACTATTTTCAGTCACAGATCACAAAGGACATTCTCGAAATTTCCTACTAAAAGTGCCATGATAGAATTCAAATTCCAGATAATTACACAGGAAAAATACCAAATGTCATGCTGGAATTTAATATAACTCAAATAACAAAAGTATTAGTGCTGCATGATGATTAGGTGGATCATGAATGTAGGGACAGATCTTTTCTACATCTTCATGACATTGACCCACAATACTTGTACTCTTTTAAGATTTTGATGCAGGGATTTTTCTTTCTGCTTTGCATACTAATTAGCAGTTTTGGTGCTGTTATCATTTGTACTTCTGGAAAAGTAGTTGTGTAGCTGAAATGCAAGTAGGAAGAAAAGGCACATGCTTCATTCTCCTCTCACACCGGTATAATACTACTGATTTCAGTGGATTTAGTCCTGAGGAATCACAGTTTAAATAAGAGGTAAATGAAATGCATAATCTATCTAGAGTGTGGTAATCTGAGATGTGGTGCTTGATGCCCTGAATATAGGCAGGAGAAAGCTGCAAATTGTAAACTCATTGGAGAAGGCACTGTATCTTCCTTTACTTTGTGTAGACTTTCATTTGCTTCTAATGGGAGGTTAGACTATGTAAGGAACGCAGTAGTGGGCTCTAAATCAGCTTTCAAAAAGTCTATTGACTGTTGTTCTTAAAGCAGTTGGTAATTTATTTCCATTTCTTCAGGTGACTTGGTAGTTTGGTGCTGCAGCTCGATTTCCTCTTCCTTGCAAGAGACAGCACGAAGTGTAAAGTTGTCTCTGGCAAGCAGTTCACTGCTGTTCTAGTTCTTTGTGTCTTATTGTTAGCAAAAGTACCATGACCTTATATAATGTGACACATGATAGAAGAAGTAATGTGACAAGACATATTAGACAGGCAGTGCTGCACACGAGATGTATGACACATCTCATCCAAAACAAACATTGCTCTTAGCAAAGATAGTACTTTAAAAGGCACTTTACTTTTCTCTCTACCCTTCAGACTGTTGATGGATATGAGTGTCATTACAGAGACGACACCTCTGTCCTGAATAATACCGGAAGTCCAACAAATTGCTGAAGCTAATGTTTAAAATCAGAAGATTAAAATTAGAGATAAAACCAAACACAAATATTTTAATCTGTGTGGTCAGAAGGAGAAGATGGTAGGATCTTTTTCCCCATTGACTGTCAGATCAGTTGTACAACTAGTAGCACAAGGCAACAGTTGCTGTCAAATAGAAATAACACAAGTGAGATTTCATTAATTTGGGTCCTTGTTGCTGGAAAACTATTTGCAAAACCTGGAGTTCTGTAAATTAGTAAAGAAATACACTGTAAATTGTACTATACACTTGTCAACCACAGTTCAAGTTTGTTCAAAATTTGTTATCGTATATTTGCAAACATGCTGTAGTCTGTTTTTAGAATAAGCACAATAGATAAATAAATACAGTACAATAAATAGATTAACTGATATTACTGAGACCAAGCTCCAGTGATTAGCTCTTGTGCTACTGCACAGAAAGTCCCACGCTTGAGAAGAATGCTAAAATAGAGGAATGATTTAGATTCTTTTGCATCACTTTTACATATATATGACCATCTTTTTCTAAAAAAGTAGCAAGAACTTTCTAATAATGAATATTTGAAAATTTGAAACATGCTTGGCTGTTGAAAATGACATTATTTATTCCCACTTGATGGACAGATGAGCTGGGTCTCAGGGAGACTAAATAAATTGCAGAAGATGGCATAGAGAATCAGTGACCAAGTCCAGCATGCTTCATCTGCACTGGTCTCCACTTAGATCAGATCATAGGGGTGAAACCAAGGGCAGATATGTTGGGAAGGCAAGGGGGCTATGTGGACAGCCCAACCCTTAATACTGCATTTTGGGCATCTGCTTTGTACCTGTTAGTACTGTAGGAAAATTAGTTGGCTGCTGAATAGGCCCTGGCCTGAGGTTAAGTTAACTGAACAGGACATGGAAAACTATTGGACATGACGTGCTGCAATGGATGGATATAAACTCTTAAGATGGGATAGGCAAGGAAGGAGAGGTGGTGGGCTAGCCCTGAATGCTTAGGGAGTGTTTTGATTGTCTAGAGCTTAATGAAGGTGACGATAGGGTTGAGTGTTTATGGGTAAGAATCAGGGGCAAGGCCAACAAGGCAGATATCATGGTCGGGGTCTGTTATATACCATTCAACCAGTATTCTATAAGCAGCTGGGAGAAGTCTAACGATTGCTAGCCCTTTTTCTCATGGAGGACTTCAACTTACCAGATGTTTGCTGGAAATACAATACAGCAGAGAGGAAACAGTCCAGGAGGTTCCTGGAGTGTGTGGAAGATAACTGCCTGACACAGCTGGTGAGGGAGCGCCCTTCTGGACCTGTTGTTTGTGAACAGAGAAGGACTTGTGTGTGATGTGATGCTTGGAGGCCATCTTGGGGAGAGCAACCACAAAATGATAGAGTTTTTGATTCTTGGAGAAGTAAGGAGAGGGGTCAGCAGAACTTCTACTTTGGACTTCCAGAGGGAAGACTTTGGCCTGTTTAGGACGATGGTTGACAGAGTCCCTTGGGAGGCAGTCCTGAAGGGCAACAAAGTCCAGGGAGGCTGGACATTCTTCAAGAAGCAGATCTTAAAGACACAGGAGCAGGCCATCCCTATGTGCTGTAAGATGAGCTGGCAAGGAAGAAGATGGGCCTAGCTGAACAGAGACCTTTGGCTGGAAGTCAGGAAAAAAAGGAGAGTTTATGACCTTCAGAGGAAGGGGCAGGCAACTCAGGAGGACTACAAGGATGTTGTGAGGTTATGCAGGAAGAAAATTAGAAGGGCCAAAGGCCACCTAGAACTTAATCTGTCTACTGCTGTAAAAGGCAATAAAAATTTTTTCTGTAAGTACATTAGCAACCAAAGGAGGGCTAAGGAGAATCTCCATCCTTTACTGGATGTGGTGGAAACATAGTGACAAAGGATGAGGAAAAAGCTGAGATACTTAATGCCTACTTTGCCTCAGTCTTTAATAGTAAGACCAGTTTTCCCTGGGTACCAAGCCCCCTGAGCTGGAAGACAGGGCAGGGAGCAGAATGAAGCCCCCATAATCCAAGGGGAAATGGTTAGCGACCTGCTACACCACTTAGACACACACAGGTCTATGGGGCTGGATGGGTTCCACCCAAAGGTACTGAGGGAGCTAGAAGAAGTGCTCACCAAGCCACTTTCAATGATTTATCAGCAGTCCTGGCTAACCAGGGAGGTCCCATTTGACTGGATGTTAGTGAATGTGATGCCCAGCTACAAGAAGGGCCAGAAGGAGGATTTGGGAAACTACAGGCCTGTCAACCTGACCTTGGTGCTGGGGAAGGTTGTGGAGCAGATCATCCTGAGTGCTATCACGTGGCACATACAGGACAACCAGGTGATCAGGCCCAGTCAGCGTGGGTTTATGAAAGGTGGGTTCTGCTTGACTAACATGATCTCCTTCTATGACAATATGACCCACTTAGTAGATGAGGGAAAGGCTGTGGATGTTGTCTACTTAGACTTTAGTAAAGCCTTTGACACCATTTCCCGCAGAATTCTCCTGGAGAAACTGGCTTCTCATGGCTTGGATGGGCGTACTCTTTGCTGGGTAAAAAACCTACATGGATGGCCGGGCTCAAAGAGTTGTGGTGAATGGAGTTAAATCCAGTTGGCGGCCAGTCACAAGTGGTGTTCCCCAGGGCTCAGTACTGGGCCCAGTTCTGCTTTATATCTTTATCAATGATCTGGATGAGGGGATGAAGTGCACCCTCATCAAGTTTGCAGATGACACAAAGTTGGGTGGGAGTGTTGATCTGCTTGAGGGAAGGCAGGCTCTACAGAGGGATCTGGACAGGCTGGATCAATGGGATGAGGCCAGTTGTATGAGTTTCAAAAAGGCCAAGTGCCAGGTCCTGCACTTGGGTCACAACAACCCCATGCAACTCTACAGGCTTGGGGAAGAGTGGCTGAGAATCTGCCTGGCAGAAAAAGACCTGGGGGAGCTGGTTGACAGTCGGCTGAATATGAGCCAGCAGTGTGCCCAGGTGGCCAAGAAGGCCAATGGCATCCTGGCCTGTATCAGAAACAGTGTGGCCAGCAGGAGCAGGGAAGTGATTGATCATCCCCCTGTACTCGGCACTGGTGAGGCCACACCTTGAGTACTGTGTTCAGTTTTGGGCTCCTCACTACAGGAAAGACATTGAGGTGCTGGAGCGTGTCCAGAGAAGGGCGATAAAGCTGGTGAGGGGCCTGGAGCACAAGTCTGATGAGGAGCAGCTGAGGGAACTGGGGTTGTTTGGTCTGGAGGAAAGGAGGCTGAGGGGAGACCTTATTGCTCTCTATAACTACCTGAAAGGAGCTTGTAGCGAGGTGGGGGTCTCTTCTTCCAAGTAACAAGCAATAGGACAAGAAGAAATGGCCTCAAGTTGCAGCAGGGGAGGTTTAGACTGGATATTAGGAAAACTTTTTTCACTGAAAGAGTTGTCAGACATTAACACAGGCTGCCCAGGGAAGTGGTTGAGTCACCATCCCTGGAGGTATTCAAAAAGATATATAGACATGGTGCTTAGGGAAATGGTTTAGTGGTGAACTTGGCATTGTTAGGTTAATGGTTGGACATGATGATCCTAAAGGCCTTTTTCAACCTAAACAATTCTATTCTATGATTCTATGACATGAGGAATAGTGGGATGTGCCAGTTAACAATGAAGGAAGCTGACAAAAGTTACAGATGGATCCATGAGGAATAAATGGAGTTCACATGTAGTTGAGGGGGAGTTATGTGAGAAAGAGCTAGACCTCACATATAATTGGAGGGGACCCTTGAGGATCTTTTGGTGAGCAAAACATTGCAAGGGGAACCCTTGGAAGAACCTCAGTTAATATGTCAGTAATACCACATAAGGCTGTGATTCTCTAGGTAAATGTATCAGAAATACCAAATTTGAATACAGCTGTAAGAAAACCGGTGAGTAGGAAAAGTAATTAGCTTATCTGGGAGGACACTAGCACAGAGATAGGGAGGTGCAAGGACAATGAAAAAGAGGATCAAGGAATAAGAAAAGGGACAACACAGTATGCAAATCGTGTGAATGAAGATGTCCAGGGGTACCCACAGGGCAGCCCTATGCTTCATCACTGCAGCCTAAATTATGACAATAAATCAAACCTGTTTTTCTGGCAATGCCATGCAAATCAAACCTGCTTCTGCCATCAGAGGACTTGGGCGATCCTTGCCAAGCTGGGTGCTTTCCCCAGCTGTTAGGCAAACACCCAGATGGATGGATCCAATGTCCTGGTGCCACTACATTATTGCCCACTCCAGGCAGACAGAAGCAGCATCTGCCCACAGCCCCTTAACAGTATCACCAGCTGTATCAAGAACTGTGTCTGCATCCCACATCCATTGCAGGCACAGCTGATGCTGTGTGAGATCAGCAATGAGTGCAAAGATAGCTGAAGATTATGGACTTCAATACACTCTCTTTTTTCCCAAATTCCTATTAGTTTTCTTGCAGAGGAAGCTTTTTTTTTTTTTCTTTTTTTTTTTAATAGTATATATACCCCCACAGCTGATCTTCGTATTAAAAGTTTTATTTCTTCTTCTCAGGGGAAAAGTCCTTTTTAGTTCATTCCTTTCTTTCTGGTTAGACTCCTTTGTGCCCCATAAAGACTTATATGCTTCCTTATTGTTTACAGTTTTCCAACATATACTTGATTATAAATTTTCTTGTTTAGGCTTCTTTTAATCTACCAAAACACACCTCTGCTCATAAATCAGGCTTTTTTTCTATCATCATTTCCAGTGTGCTTTTCCATGTTCCTGTTAAATGACCCGTTTTCACACCATACAAGAACCCATAAAGTGAGGTTGGTAGTTTCTTATTGCTTCACTGCAAATGACCTTTTATTGCTCTGGATGAGACATTGGCCTGGATTTGGGAGATATAGTTATGAATTCTGGCCATAAATGAAAGCTATGGCACTAATGCTTTTTTCAAGGGGCTCTTTCCTGGCTTGCCTGCTGCTTTGAACAATATTGGGTGTATCAGCTTGCCTCCTAACCTCAGGTTCCCTCCCTTGTTTGGAGACAAGGATATGAAGCTTTCTTTGAGGAATGTTTTGTGATTTAAGAGGTGAGAATAAGATGAGAACAATTCAAGTTGTGTTATGTGTTGCTATTTTTGTTGCTATTTAATTTTCCCATTATGAGAGTGGACAAGCTTTGGGCAAAAATGGGGAAGGGCTCCTTATGAGTTAATATTTGACAATTCCTTATCAAATGAGACCTCCTCAGGGAGACTTTTGTTGGATGCCAGGAGTGTTTAGATAATGTTTCAAAATGCAAACTTTTTAAAAGAGGGATTATCCATCCACAGAAATCATTCAAGTTGGATTAAAAGATTTACAAAGGAAGAAAATTGGACAGGAAGAAACACATGAAGCTATTTTTTTCTTTCTAAATGTGTTGCTGTTGTCATCAGTTTGGCAATCTCCTGTGTGTCCCATCCTGAGTACAGGACTGTACTCCAAACACCTGTACTGTTAGAGAGGACAGGATTTAGTGTTCTGCATGATATACATTTCTGTTTTTTCTGTTATTTCTCTCCCTGGTTTTAAGTGGTGAAATTTCACTGATTTAAGGCAAGATCCTTCTGGTTTACATAAAAAAAAGTGAACAGAAGGTTGGACTATTGGCTTACAGTCCTCATATTAGCTCCTAACTTTTGCTCAAGAAAATATGTACTAAGTGAGAGTGCATAATATCATGTTATCTCTATACCAGAAAAGAAGATATTCTTGTATGTACCAGACTGTATTGCCATTGTTATGAATAACTTGAGCCAGTTGTCCAATTCTAATATTATATGAGATGTTTCTTTGTGTGTGTGTGTGTTCTTTCTTTCCCTTCTTTAGTTTTTAAATATTCTCTTGAAGATGATTTTGCATAGTTTTGTTATGTTTGTTGCTAGAACCAATAGAGTTAAGGTACAAAAAAATAAAATTAGAAGGCAGGAATATAGTTGTCAATTGGTATAGAAAAGTAATTAAACCTTAATGCCTTAAATCATAGCTCTAGGTCACTTCTCTAAGCTAAACTCCCAATAAACAAGAAAAGAAGAAGAGAGCGCCATGTATGCTTCACTTTTGCATACACAAGGCAAAAGGGTTGTGACTGGACAGTCCTTACTAGAACACAGTATTGATTATAGTGTCTGTTTTCACACAAGTTCTGCTCTTCACTGAAGAACTAATTTCCCTGCATGTTAATTCAGATGCAATGACCTCCAGAAACACCCCAACAAGAGATGTATTTCCAAGGTGAATGCACAGTAGCGTGGGTAGCTTTGGACTTGGCTTCGTTTGCTTTTCACATAAATGTCAAACTGAAGCACCATCTCTCTTCTTGAATCTTGGGAACCAGAGGTTACACAGCCTGACAGTTGGCAGCCTGATTCACTGTCTCAGAAGTCGTTGCAGAGTGGTGGCTTTTATTATTCTTTCTTTTTATACTGCTTCCTTCTTGCATCTTTTTTTCTTAGCTATATGGTATTTTCTCATTTGATAACTGAATGACACATTAATTTCAAGCAGTAATGGGAAACTTTCAACTTGAAATCTAGTCAATTTAAAGAAAGTTAAGTGTAGTTTCTGCCAATGCATTTACCTTGAGACAACCTCCCAGTGTTATATTTTTGCATTCACTTTTTCCTATCTTTAAACCATATTTCTTTTTCTCTATTGCTATGTGAAAGACAAAGTCACTGGAGGATGATAGTGACAGAATGAGTGACTATACAAAAGGTGCCTACAGAACTATCTCTGTGCCATAAAGAGCAAGTTGAAAATTTTGCACATTTTTTCTTTTCCAGAGGAACTTCACATATGATGCAAATAGACATTTATTTTCTAAGAACACCCACTGTTCTTGAAAAGATTTACAAAATTTAAATCAAACTTTACTTTTTTAACAAAAAAAAATCTGTAAAAACACAGCTGCAACAGAAAATATCTGATCAGACTTGGTACAAAAAGTCCTTGCCAAGTACATGGATGAGAGAAAGAAAGGCAGAATTCCTAATCTCTTCCAATGCCTGGCAGTGAAAGGTATTACTTCTTATAACAGTGGTTAAAATATTTTTTGAAAGAATTATGATTTTTATATTAACAGTATCCCTTTAATTAATTAAGCATAACATATTACCACTAGCTGGATAGTGCTGTCTGCAGCTGAGAGCAAATGAGTTCCTACCATCTGATATATTCATGCTATTTACACAGTTTTAAAGCCATGAGACCTTCTGCTTTTTCAGTGCAGAGAATTCAGGAGCCACCAGCCGAGCACTAACCTAAAATGCACTTCACAGATTCATACTTCTCTTTGGGGATTCATTTAACCCAAAGATCACACACTACTCACAGACATGCAACTTTTTTCTTGGCTGTTCTAAGTTGATTTCGAATGTGGTCATAAAGTTGCCTCTTTGCAAACATGAGGGAATACTGCAGAGGTAGTCAATAGCCATTATCTTTAGCATAAGTAATGGAACCAAGGTTACATGTCCCAGGACAAATACAAAGACCTATAATTTATTTTAGTTTTTATTATTTTTAGGAGACAGTGCCTATGGACTCCAAGCTGAGATTTCGCTGAATTGGGCACTTTCCAAGTGGAACTTGCCCCCTGCAGCACTCTGTTCTTTTAAAACTAACCTATGCAAATTAAGATGTATTAGTGTAACTCTTTAAATGTAACCAAAACTCTTTTTCTCTTCTAAGATTTTTCTTGAATTTAAACTGTCCCACAACAAAGCATGGCTCTTTTCTAGGTTTTGCCTGCCTATCCAGTATAGATACGGAGATGGTAAGATCATGGATCACTTGCCAGTTTAAGCCCCAAAGCTTTGGATTATTAAATCTATAAAAAGAAAATAACAAAAAGAAGTGTGTTTGCGTAAGTTAGTAGTGACATCAGTCCTAAACCTGATGACCTCAAGACATGCTGCAATAAATCAGTAATTCTTGTAGTTTATCTGCTTTCTTGTTTCTATTTCAGACACATGGGGAATTCTCTGTCCTACTTCATTCTCCCTCTGAGAATGAAGAGAACATGCTGACTTTAACTACAAAGACTCAGATCATATGCAATTTGCTTGTCAGCAAGGATGCCCTCCAACTAACTAGTACTCTAACATATTTGGGTGATTCATCCCTCATGTGACAATAAATATTTAATGCAGAAAGATGTGGGGAATTTAGGTAGCTTTATTTTAGCTACCTTACCCATAGACCTTTTGTTGCTTTGGCTTTCTTGCTTTTTAAACATATCCAGCCACTACTTACAATATATCAGCAGCTATCTCATTATCAAAGCTTTGCTACCTCAGGGCAATGATACTGTGTTTTTGCTTTATTTTCTTGATTCCTCTGACAATGAGCATAGGCAAGAAAAGCTGATTCTTGCTTTCCATATTTTTTTCAACTGGACTGAGGAAAATATAACACACTCTGAAAATGGAAATATTTGTCAGGTCAAAATTTGTGTTGATTCATGTGACATTCCTTATGAGAACTTGAACATAGGCTGAGTGGCTTTCAGCAGAAGAACCTGGTATAAGTGGTTAAATAAAGGGCCTGACATTAAGGGAAGGCATAAATCTGTCTCACTGGATCACATTAATAGACAATGTGCTCTGTGTCAGGAGGTGGTGAGAAAATGGGAGAAACTTTACAGAATCTAGACAGCAACTATCTCCCTGAAGACGGGTACAATGTACATCACAAGCTATAAAAGTTTTGGACATTGTCAGCACTTCCAATTTGAGAAAATTATGACTTTTAGTCCACAATTGTCTTTTGTCAATTGTCTTTTGAAATGTTTATAAAAGCTAGTAAGACAACTTCCCCCAGACACAGAGAAGGAAAAGTCCACAAAATTAAACATTTGAATGACTGATAAAGAAAGCTTTTCAGACAATTGCATTTTTCAAGATTTTGGATTTTCATTGAAATTTTCATTTGATTTCTCAAAAGTCCTAATGAACAAAAAATAGTGTTTTCTATATAGTTTATTCTACTGTCTTTTTTTTTATCCCGTCTCCCTTAGTTTGACCTCTCCTTATTTCTCTTAATTGCCCAGATCTTTGCATCAAAATTTGCCTTCTAACCAGTTATGAGCAAGCCTTACGTTGGTGAAATGACTGTGTTCATTTCACATTAGATAATCCAAAATCAGTGGTGAACCTGGACTTCTTAGGATTCCAAATATGGTGTGCAAATCTGAAAAAAACAAAGATGACCCACAATCTTCTCAGCCTGCTTAGAATGGGAATGTCAGGAAAACAGCTTATGGTTTGGGCTGGGTTACCAGCTGGGTCATAGAAGTCTGGAGACCTGAAATAAGGGAAAATGCACTCTCAGCAAAATATTAGAATCTTTAGCATTAATTGTATCTGCTCAGAACACAGGTGTTATTTGACCAGAAGCAACTATATCTTTCTGCCCAGTGGTTTTGTGGCTAGTTTTGCTCTTCTTACAGCTCTAACAGCCAGAGGTGTTGTGGACATTACACCGCAGCCATCTTTACTCTGCCTGAGAATGCCATCAAGTCCACTAAATTTGTACAGCAGTTGGTTCTGAAAAGGGTGGGAGAACTGTATTTAACCAACTGAAAGATCACTTCTGTTTGCCTAACATTAATCTGGTTTTAACTGTGCTCTGACATTTTTTTAACAAATACTGTTTTCCTGTAACTATGGGCTTTCTATCAATCGTGTACATGTCCATCTTCACATGTCATTGGGACCTTTTTTTCTTTACCATATTGACCCACCACCTGACCATTTAATCTTTTTCTATTTTTGCTATGGAGCCTTCCACAAAAATATGTTGCTGACATTCTAGATCTGAGTTTCTGTTTCTAGCAAGAGGGTTTTTTTCTATTAGTCATTCCTAAACAAAACCAGTCCACAGTCTTTTGCAGCAGTAAAATAGTTTGCAAGAGTAGTGAGAAAGGCAAAAGACAGATGCTTTGTTAATATAATTTAACGTTTTCCTTATTGACAGACATAGGGTTTATTGTATACTGTTTTATTTTCTGCAGAGGCCAAAGACCATCCAAATTCTCCTTTGAATGACTTGCTGGTGTTAAGCTTGACCAGCTGCAGGGTTGAGGGTTTTAAAGATGGTTTCTCATTCCCATCTGTGTATAATGGTGGTTTTATGACTACATTTGCTTCAGATAACATTTTTTTCACCATTTATTTCTATGGACTGAACATTATTAGAGACATGATCTTATTCCTGAAAGTCTGTCTACCTTTTCCCCAAGGTTGGTCTCTGGGCAATTCCAAGCCATAAGCCAGGTGGTATTAGGCTCTGTCACATCATTCACAAGCCATTGTGTCTTCTACTTTGTGTCAGTCTCCTGCAAAAAGAGGAAAAAAGCCACATGAGAAACATGTCAGAGGCTGCAGGGTTGCAGAGGAGAGGGAGAGGCAATTCAAAAGTGGGAGCAACCATAAAGCTCCTACTGCTTGCATGAAAGTGGTAGGTAGGTGTAGAATACTGTAGTATATTTCTTCATTTAAAGTCTCTTCTGTGCTAAAAAAGACCTGGTTGTTATTCTCCTGCAGATGCAGAAGCCCAGCAGTACAGATTTCAGTGCTGGTACAGAGTCCATGTTTGTGATGCTGTGTATGGGACTAGACAGAACAGTCAAATCAATGGAAAGGTTCATGCTGACTTCTGTCTCATACTATTTCCAAATGCAGAATTAAGAAAAACTTGCCTGCTTTACCCTATTTCCATTACTATTCATTACTTTTATGTTATTAATGCTTTTTATGATCTGTCAATTCTGTAGTCTCTGGAACAATCTTTCATTTATACTCTAAGTTCACTGCTGGAGACTCAAGAGCATTTACAGCAATGAAGATTATAGATTAACAAATGATATCATTTTAATGTTATTTATATTTTAATCCAAATTATGGAGTATTTATCAGTTTCAGGTCTCCTTGACAAAACATAATTAATGTGAAAAATTCCAGTCCAGCTTCAGTCTCCCTAGGATTTCTAATTAAAAAGCTGACTCATTGACTACACTGGTGCATTTACAGTAAGACAATCAAGAGTAATTCAATTGGTACTGATTTAAATACTTCAAGTTTACAATGGTGTGAGAGCAAAAACTTGCCCAGATCCTTAATGTACTTCGATTTATGTAAGCCATGCCACACACTTACAGATCTCTCTTTCTAAGTTATTTTAGTGATGGGGTATTGCAACAGCATGACATTCTTACAAAAGCCATAAATGTTCTTAAATTGACATTGAGGAGTGTTTCTAAAATAAAGGGGGAAGAATACACCATTCTGAATTCAGTGGTGCTTTAGTTAGAAGTGCGTCATCAGTGATCACGCTGAGGGAGATGTTGCGTGTAGGTGCCTTGGCCTGTTTGAGTGCTAAGGGCTTTCCATCAGCAGCCCTGCTGCCAGTTTGCCCGTAGCAGCTCTGCACCCTTTCACTCAAGCTGCCGTGGCAGTGCTGTCCCAGAGCCTCTGCGGAAGCATTTTCTCCTTGTTGTTCTGCCGTTGTTCTGCCATTTTCCTCATGTCATTATTCTCATGGCCTTGTGCCTGCATACACTGATATTGCTGTTATAGGAAGTGTTTGCCACCATCCCTTCTTTACCTCCTTTTTCTCCCCTTTGGTCATAGCTTTTGAGTTACCTTAGGGACCCTAGTAACACAGATGCATAAAGCTCATCAGCTATTCAGCATGTAGCCCCTGTTGCTAATCAAAATGTCCTTCAGCATCGTAAGCAGGAACAACCAATGGGGGGGTTGAGCAGGTCCTGATGAAAACTAGGCTGTTACTGTGGCAAAATATTATGGGGACACCCACTGCACAGGATGGGAACCCAGGGGAGGATGCTCATCTGGGAACCCCCTTTACTTCTCCTCTCTCTCTTTCTCTCCTCATTTGACTTTTCCTTTTTTTCTGTAGAAGTAAATTTTGGCCCTAGAGCTGATGAATGACGTTAGGTAGAGAGCCTCCTAATAAATCTTTGTGAGTGTGAACTTGTCTCAAGCTAGTTTGTGCAATAGAGGCATTATAAAGCAAAAAGACTGGAAATAATAGCCTATGCAGTAAGACCATGCCTATACTAAGCAACACAGAAGTGCCTGGGACTGTTTCCTGGCCTTGAGGCCAACTGTCAGGAGTGATCAGTGTCCACATAGCTTCTTGCACCCGATCAGTATGGCTGCAACTGTTCTTCCTGCTGGGAACAGCGCTGGTATGAGCTAACACTGACTCAGACACCCTTGAGTCCATCAGAGAGTGATTCCGCTCACCGTACAGTGGACATCGAGGACTTGCTTCAGTTGTACGCACACACACACCTGGTGCCAGCCGAGCTCCCTATAGAGTCTGAGATATCCTAATGGAGCGGGCCGAGATCACAGAGGGCCTGTGCAACACACCATCCTGGGCCAGGAAAGTGGCCACTCGTAGCTGGTCAAGAGTAATTCGTTAAGCTTTACTCAGTGTTCTTCAGATCTCCACTGGCTGCACCAGGAGCTTAAAAACCTATGCTGTGACTCAGTTACCAACACAGACAGCGTCAGGCTAGCTTTGTTGTGGGGTATCCAAGAGATCTCCAGGGATGTGAGAGGTATTATAAAGGACCTACAGGACGTTTGACCCTTCTGGAGAAGTAGAAGAGAAAACACCATCAGGAAGCTAAAATGACACTAAACTTTTCTTTTTAGGTAACTAAACCTTCAAGTGCATGGGCAAACATTTAAATTGAAGTGCCTTAATCTTGATTTGAATCCTGCCTTTGGGCACTGTGACGATGACTGACTGCAAAAGCCTTTAAAATAGTCAGTGCTTTCTGGCATTCTGTGCAGTAAGATGCTACTCTGCATAAGTAATACTGGTATAAATGGCCTCTACATTCAAACAAAACAAAGCAGAGGAGTTCTACGTTAATTAACAAACTGAAGTTAGATAAAGTCTGGCTGTGATAGACTTCCATCTACTGTAATATTTCATCGTATGTACTAACTTCACACCATGAGCACGAATAAAGGTATTACAGTCTAAACAAACAAAGCAAGAAAAGCTTTTTAAAAAATCTTTATCTTTTAATAGTTCTTGATAGTTTCTTCCATCAAGCTTTGCTGCTATATTAAAATAATCTGCCTCATATTAAAACTCATACCCAAGGATATTATTGCACACCTTAAAAACCTGACCATATAGCTGATAGCAGATCAATAATTTCATAATTACTTTTTTCCCAAAATGCACTAATAGCTTAATACTAGGAGTAAACTACACACATACATACCCTGTTTTCACCATGCTTTTTATTTACCAAGAAGGACATCAGAGCATTTTCATTGTGTTCTCATATGCAAGGTTGTTGAAAGAGATTGAAAGATGAAGGAAGAGGAGATCATGAGAAATGAGAAGGATTATAAAAGACTTAGAAATAAGCTTCAATTTCATTGAAACAGGTACCTATATTGTTTGGCTTTAAGGAAGTTTTAAACCCTTATCTTAAGGATCCTTGTCACTGAAAAATGAACTGATGTTACAATGATTCAATACTGTGCACGACGTTTCTGAGCTGGAGTGCTCTGCATTTGTTGTCTGTGTCACACAGGGTTGAGAGATAATAGGCAGCTACTGAGAGACCAGCATGCTCTTGGAGGTGTCCTAGTGAAAGTTTTCTGAACTCACTTTTTGAGCTTTGAGCAAAATAAAACATGGAACTGTAAAGAGTGGGCAATGGAGAAGTTGGAATTATACAGAGTTAGAAGGAATGAATCTGAAACAGAGGAAACAGAAGCTTGAAGAAGTCAGTGGTAATAAGATGAATGAAAAGTATGCAGGTTCTGAAAACAACTGTTTACTCTAGGAAATGCACAGGATAATTTCATGCTAAGGAGGCTGTTATGCTGTTAATTTTTGGCGGGTACACCTAGCTATGCTTGGTGCACCTCCAGAGCTCTGCACAGAACTATGATACTTTACAGTTCTGCTTCAGCTCCCTATTCGGAAATCAGAGTCACATCAGTAGATTAGTTTCATTCCCATTCTCATTTCATTTCCCTTGGTACCCTTTGGTGAACTCCAGTGATTATGAGGATAAGGGATTATTTACACGCTCTAGATCCAGGCAGAGATCAGGCTTTGCAAACGTTTATTTTATGGTCTGCAAATTCATTGCCTTTTGTGACTTGCATTAACCCAAGCAGTGATTAGCAGTCATGTTA
The DNA here is from genome assembly GCA_013401275.1 of Pandion haliaetus. Classification (NCBI taxonomy): domain Eukaryota; kingdom Metazoa; phylum Chordata; class Aves; order Accipitriformes; family Pandionidae; genus Pandion; species Pandion haliaetus. The sequence goes on from VYZV01009287.1 coordinate 127,943, forward strand.
TTAACCTATTATATAACCTATTATATAGATAATATCAGCCTTGATAGTACCTAAAACCTTCAGGCTCATTTAGCATGCTTTCTTTTTTGCCTTTTTTTTCCTAGTAATGTATTAAAGGTGTTTACAGGATTTTAAGAATCTCAGTAGATGGATCAATCAAAAAAAGTTTGCCGATTCCACCAAAGGTTTAGTGATTTCTTACTGAGGTTACAGGAAATATTTCCATTTAACATTTCTTTCTGATTTGTAAAAACAACCATTTTCTACTGAAAGCTTGATCAGATAGGCAGCTACTTTTAATTAGGTAGACAGTTTAGGAAGCAGGTAAATAGGGAAATCTAGCAAGGAACAGAATGACTTCTAATTACAATACGCAGTAGACTATCTTGGTATTAACGGATTATGGTCTTGTTTAATAATTTCTGACAGATAGGAAAATTTGCTGAGAAATTATATTATTACAAGTCACAATCCTTTGTGGGAAGTAAGATTCTGAGCCTGAATAAGAGTATTTTCTCATGTCCATGACCTATTCTGGAGAACAGCAAGTAGGTTTATGAACCTTCTATAACCTGTTCTTAATAACAAGTATTACCAGCTGGTCCTTTTGACAGAGTATTGGAAATATGAACAAACAATTCAGCACTGGTCGGAAATGGAATGAAATATTTTGTCCCTCTATTTTTGTCTCTCTTTTCTCTTGAATTTCATTATTTGATTTTTTATAGTGGCTTTCCTTTAAAAAATACAGAAGGAGCTATGGAGGAAGGACTTTTGAAAATGTCATCCATGTTTTGAAAAGGGGAAACTTTACATTTTCATTTTCAAAATCTCAGCTTTTAAAGGAACATAGTCTGCTGGGTAAGGCAGGAAATGTTAAAAGCAGACAAAAGAAATAACCTTAAACATTACTGAGTTCCAGTTTGCATTTGAACCTGTGCCTCAGGCTTTCATTTTATATTTAATACTGTTTCCTGGGTCTAATTGCTCCAAAGAAGCAGTGATGAAAGCTAAAGAAAGAGACCCTATAGCAGTAAAAAAATCTGCTTGTGGTTATATCTACTGGTTAAATAAATCCCTCCTGTGAAGTTCATTTGTTGTGAACTCCTGAAGAAATAAGATGTTTCACATCCAGAATGTTCTCAGAGGTTACTGGTGGGTACCATCAATGAGAGTTTGCTGCTCTTGACCGACTTGTCCTTCACTCTGCTTGCATTTTCTCTGCAGCTCTCCATACACGTACACAGAGTGATCTCAGTAGACTGGGGCAAGCATCACAAAGCCAATGTTCTTACTCCTTCCCCAGGTTTCTACCCCTTCTCTGGAGGCAAAGTAGCCATGCACGGACCATGAAGAGGTTCTGTTGTGCTGCAGAAGAATACTTAAAACACATTTTGATACCCAAGTTACTGAGGACACATACACTTTCATATAGTGTGTATGGGGCAATGAACCCTTATGGCTTCAAGGTGAAGCAGAAAACCTCATGTATATTCCTCATCCTGCAGCTACTTTTCCACTTTTGAGCAAGTTCTGATTTTGCTTTTCTCTCCATAAAATGGATTATGACAGGAATTTCTTGTCATCAAGGCATGTTATGTGGCTAATTAACTTATATTTGTAATGTCTTTTTATGGCACTTCTATGAAAAGCCTTACATTGCTGTTGTAATGAGTTCACTCTCTTCCTATCAACTGCAAATGAAGCAATGGCTGTTTTAATACTGAAGCATATTTCTACTCTTAATTATGGGCTAGATTATTATCACTCTCAGCCCAGCTTGAAGGTACTCTCTTCTTTGCAATATCCATTTCTCAGGTTTGTGCTGTTAGGTTCAGCTAATTTATTTTTGTAATTGGAAAGGAAGTAAATTTGAGGAGACATCACTGTGCTTCATCTTGCCCATCAGGACTGAAGAGCTTGTGGTCATTTGAATGTGTTAAGTATCCCGGAGTGCAGTCAGGAAAAGCACTGTAAAGTGTAAATTGCATTGCACTGAAAATGTAGCAGCTGTTAGTAAGAGTGAAGAACAGGAAGGAAAGGCAGGTGAGCCTCAGCTCAAAGGCTGTGCTCAGTGCCATGTGTCTCTCAAACAGGGCACAAATCCATTTCTGACTCCTAGTATTTACAACATCCTATTACTCTGGTATTACTTGGACGTTAATTACAGGGCCCATCAGCTCTTTTGGCTCAACAATATTTCAGTGAGAAGTATTCAGGCATTATGTGACTGGTTGCAAGGGAGATTATAAAAAAGTCAGAGCAGTGTAATAATCATGGGATTTCTTTGTTAATAAAGAACGTGATGAAAAACAAATTAGATAACACTACACTGAGCTGAAATCTTGCTGATGGCAAGTTTTGAAATTAATTTGAAAAAAATAAACTCAGAAGACATTTAAAAGTTTAGCATAACACCAAAATTATGCAGAAAATTTGTAAAAATATAGATCTCCAACTCACCGTTCAAGGCACGCAGATGACCCTCATTGGTATAGCATCTGAACACTTCTGTCATGCTATTTATAAATCCGAAACCAGAAACCATTGTGTTTAAAATTAATAACTCCATGAATTAGTCATATTGAAATGCACATCTATCTACTGTTGCATTCGATCTTACCATGACTGTTTAGGAATCATATTAGGGAGAAACTACAGCCTGTGCTTTATCTGCACTCTGTCTGCTGAGAAGACAAGCACACTCTAGTTGTGTATGCTTACGGTATGCCAAGAAAGAGGCTGCTGATTATGCCAGATGCTCAACGTGTGGCAAGCCTAGGTAGAGCCTGCACAATTGGGCTGGCATTGCCAGGATCACACCCATAGCAAACAATTTTCCAGTGTGAACTGAAATCTAACTAGATTGTGTCAGAGCCTTTCAGAATGCAGTAGCTGGAAATCAGTGTATCATCCTGCATCTTGCTGAATATAATGCATGACTCAGAGGGACAAACTTTTCCTCAACAGCTAGCAAGGAGCTTGTTTCCACATTGGTTTTCTCCAGCATCAAGCATTTGTTCCCTTGCCAACTAATGTATATTTCAACTGCCATGGTGTTTGTGGGCTGAATAGAGAAGAGCTCACTCTGTATTAATGTTTGCGTTCCCAAATGAAACATTCACATGATAATGATAATGTAGTATAGGAAAAATTGGTTCGCATTTGCTTTGCTTTATGTACTCTGTTCATGGACTGTGTGAAGATTTACAGTGTATGCATTCAGCATGAAGTCATGCATCAGTGCCAGAGTGTTTCCTTGATTCTGCCTATTATACTTTTCAAATGAATAATATGATGCACATATATTTTGACTCTGGAAAACAAATGCATCCTCACAAACACCAAAGAGGAAGGGAAGTGTATTTTTATCTTAATAATTCCAACCATAAGTGCTAAAACATCATGGGTCAGGTCCCCAAAAGTCATGAAGGTGTCTTTAAGTTCACAAGAATAGGAAAAATTATAATATGTTTCAAGTTGCCTTTCTATTTTTTCTTTTTTTATCCTTTTTTTTTTTCTTTTTTTACTTTGAGTATTGAGACACTTGGGATTTATTTTCGAACTTTTTTTTTCAATCATGGAGGCTAGAAACTTGGTTTTTCGAAAGTAAATGTTTCCAATAGTCACGTACACATTTCAGTCACAAAGTCAGATTTGAATAAATACATCATTATTTATTTTGACCTTCATAATAAGATCATGATTGTGGCAAGGGGGCTGTCATATTTTTGCAGGCAAAGAAATATGGCACATAATAACCCAGTCAGGGATTTGTAATGAAACTCTTTTCAGCAGGACATGCAATTCCCTTACAGTCTTTTGGAAATGCCAACTAGAGGTGAGTTCATTTCACCTAATCCAAGTTTGTTGTTTGAGATCTGTAATGGAAGAGATTCATATCACCTAATCCTATCTGTCTTGTAGGTGTCTAGCCTAAATGAGCTGCTAAGGCTCCTCTTATAGTTAATGGAGAGTGACAGGAACCTCCAGACTGCAATTCATTCCACCTGTCATAGATGCCTGTCCTGGGGAAGAGTGAGTGTTTCTGCAGCCGCCCCTGATTGTACAGGAAGCTTGAGACAACTCATTCCCACCCTTATTTTTCAGACAGCTGAGGTTAGGAGTGAGGGATCCCACCACAAAGTCCCTTGCCAAGCACCACTGCCCCCCACGTGTGAGCTGGGTTCCCAGCCATAATCTGAAGCAAACCCTGAACACCATGTACCACCCTGGTACTTGATAGTTAAAACAAATGCAAACTTTTGTGCTTCTATGTATTTGACAGCTTATGAAACAATTTAGTTTGTAATACATTTGCTTAAATGAAAACCTGATTAATTCCACTGTACTGACTTATTAGAACTAATAGGTTTTGTTACATGTGTTGCAATTTAAGCATTGTTAATTATTCAGAGCTGAGTGAATATCACAAAACATTTGTCATGAATATTTGCACACATTTTAAACAAAATTGTCCTTGGCAGTGTTTGCAACAGTTAAATATTTGATTTTCATGTACATTTGGGTGAGACAATTTTCTTTTCATGAATATCAGCAGAAAGGGAATCTCACATGAAAAGTCACACAAATATTTATTTAAGTAAATAGTTGTACCTGCAATATACTTGCCAGCATCTTTGGGAATCAGCAGAGTGAATGGTCATGCAGCTGGCAAAGCAGTTTGAAATATATTAATAATAACTTCTGTAGATGTCACTAGGAAGAAGACGGGAATGAGAGTCATTGTGTAACACCACATTCAATGAAAAAATGCCATTTGGTTATATCTCAAGCACATAATAATCCAGAATCTCCACACTCAGGGAAACAACTCTGGACCTCAGATTTACCTGCCACTGGGACATCCACATTGTACACTACACAGTACACTGGGGTCCCACACTGCGTTTGCACCAGCTATGCAGCCTGGAGTGAGGCTTGCAGTGTTTCCATCTACGATGAAGGGAGTGGGGGCAAGACTGAACATGTCAGAGAGTGACAGCCTCTGAGACCAGTCTTTTATATGGCATAATGCTTGATTTTCATCACACCAAACTTGGGATTTCCATGGCATAGGTATATATGACCCTTATCCTCCTGATAGTGAAGCACCATTCCCTGTGGCACAGCCACGGTGTCATTTTATTTTGAATTGGAAAAAAATCACACAAATAATCACGATGTTTTAGGGCCAAGTGCTCTAATGTGTGGAAGTAGACTGTTTCTGCTAAAGTGGGCAGCCCTGAGCAGTGTGGACATGCTGCACCCTGGCATTAAAGTACAAAACCCTTTAGCTGCATAAATGGGTCTGTTACTCCCCACTGTCAATAAGGAGATTCTAGGCATCTACATAATTTATATCTCAGGATAGGTGAGATAATTCCTCCCTACCTTGAATGGCATCTCTCAGTTTCTGCCTTTTCAGGAGGGAAAAGACCATTAGGAAGAGGATCAGGCCAGTGGGATGAACCAGCAGCTGTTGAGTGAGGAATGCACTGGCAGTTTCTCAGGACTAAAGAGAGCTAGTGCGTGAATCCAATGCCTGCTGCTCTTTGAGCTAGTGCCTGGACCAATAAACCTCCTGTTAAAATGAGCCTGCTGTGACTGTTTTGTTGGTATTTTTAATTTAAACAATAGCTAATTAAATATGAAAGCAATTAGTATTTCTGTTCAAACAGCTGTCATGTAATGTCTGGTGCTGCAGTTATAATTCCTTAGCAGTATTGCAAATGGTTTAGAGGCAGTGGCTTTTGGGAAGGAGGAAGGGGAAATAGAGCAATCATTTCTATGGGCATTGAAAACCACTGGTGGGTGCATTTAGCTTTTTCTGCTTCAATATACAAACATGTGGGATGCTTAGAAACATAAATATCCTTTGGATTCTGGTGAAACTTTAGGCAGCGTTATAATATACAACAAGCAGGGAGAGAAATATGGTTGCTGATGCTGTCTTCCAGCTTTAACAGTGGAAGATTTTCTTATGCAGGGTCTCAAAACCTCAGTGGAGAAGGAAGGGGTCATGGTCTTCCTTCACCCTTGAGGTTCTTCTTAAAGTCCAGTTTGATGCCAGCAGAAAAATGAGGACGGTAAGGAACTGGTGAGGCACAAAGTCAGCTGGAATTCCTGTTCTCCTCTTGGCACCAGATTGTAGTTTACATGGGGAAAAGCTAAGGTGCTCTTAGCTTTCCTACACTTCCTACCTGACCCCGTAAGACAGCAAAGCCAGCAGGTTCTCCAGCGATTTGGGTTTACTGAAGACACTCTGGCAGTGACAGGATCGACAGTGGCCTGGCTGCAGGCAACAAATGGAGCTCCTCATGTGTACGCTGGCAGTGTGCATCTCATCTTTCACTCTTCATAGCCCCACGTATTGGTTCCTGAAGCCCAGGGGCTGTGGTGAAATTGCAGCCATGTATATCTAACAGCAGTGGGGGAGATCCACATGCCTTCTCTGTGCTATTCTTGCTCAATGTTCCCGCATTTGTGCTTGTCCTTGCAGCATTTAAAAAGTCCAGAATTGTACAACTGCTACTTTTTTCTGACCCACTGGAGCTATAGACTTGCCACTCCTTTTAGCTGTAGTTCAGCCTGTACTTTTGTAATCTGAGCTGTTCAGTGTACTTGATCAGGTATGTTTTTCACAAACTAATAGCGAGAAATCCAAAATATTTTAGGTTCTTACTGATGTTATCATGGCTTTCTGTGTTGAACTATTTACTAACTTACTGATGTAGTTAAACAGAACTGCCACCACTGCAAATTCCATTCTTATGTAAGAATATGGGGAAAAAGTATTCTTAAAGCAGACCTCTAGCTGGTGTAGGTCAGCACAGCTTCCTACAAATTAAAAGCTCAGTTTCATTTACTGTGGCTGAGAACTGGGCCTACTCTTGGCTTTGGCTGGCAAGAATACAAAAGAACCTCATTACTTCCAAGTTTTTTACTGTGAATAAATAATTGGCATTGATCTATGTTCAGTCACCTTGTGTACATTATTAAACACTTGTTTACTAAACAACCTTTACAGTTTAAAAACAACAACCAAAAACTTCACTAAAAAATACATCAAATCTCAGTATAGAATCAACCTAAGGAGTTTAGCAGTAAGGTGAGTGAAGTTCATTTAATTAAAAGATTGCTAGAGGGGAGACATTGGCAGATCAATTTTTTAAGTTTGTGGAATTATGCACTGATATGCAAGTTTAAAGCTGCTGCCTCTGATTACAGAATATAACAAATGGGAAACATTATATATTTATGAACTGTTCAATATCTTTCCTTTTTTTTTTCAGCTGGCTTATTGGAAAAGAACAAAAGTATCCGTTCCAAGTTGTGACAGCCAGAGTTAAACAGACATTACCAAAATATATATAAGAACGTGTTAACATACATTTCAACATGAAATTCTAATGGAAACTTCCACACAGTGGGAAGCCAGGGATTAAGTTTTACGGCCTGGGGACATGCACAAACTGCTTTATAAGAAATTGCCTTTTTGATAATGAATATTAACTGTTTATTTTTTAGGTTCATAATTTATTAAATAGGTTGGTACCATTGATTTGTACTTGGGGATTTTTCAGAACTTCCTGAAACTTTGAACCTTTTAGCTCCTCATTAAGGGATATATGTTGAAAAATATACATAGCGGAAATGTTAAAAAAGTTTTAGTAAAAAAAAGTCCTTTTAACTAATCAGTAGTCTCAGGACCAGAGGCCTGCCAATGCATAACCTTATTCTGTCATAAGAGCTGAAAGCATGCAACACATTGAGATCCAAAGGTTTTGGAAGAGTCTATAAAGTCTGTAGCATCACCGTAATTGTGAAAAATGCAGTATTTTTGAATTTTAAATATTTGTACAGTGATCATATAAATGGCCTTTTATAGGTTTACATAAAACTGTGTTATTTTTATTAATATTACTATTATTGTTTATTATTATTGCAGCATAACACAACACTTATTCTAGTTAAGGGTCCTTTAGCATTTCCATTATATATCCCAGTTTTGGAGGGGTTTATGACTCAGTCATTAAAATTCTCTGCAGGCTAGAAATTGGCAAAGGAGCTCACAGTCTGAAGTAATCTGTTTAATGAAAAAAATGAAACAAAATCAAACTGGTTGGTTAGAAAAATGGTTGGGGAAACCCACTACTCCATTGAGTAGTTCCTGAAGTTTGTTTATTACAATTCTATTATTAAGAAGCTGTTGTTTAGAAGCAAAGCTATGTGCCTATTCCATTGGTCCTATTCAGTTTTTGCCCATAGGCTAAGAAGTGATTTACATCCATTCAAATTTGGTGCAAAATAGTTGTTTTGAATTGATGGTCTCTTACATGAGGTTTGCGTATCTGAATTTTGAACATGCAGGACAACAAGAAATGACTGGCTGACTCATGGCTAGCCAGTGGGTGTGCTAAAGCTTCTATTTCACAAGTTCATCAATTGTACTATGTTGGAACACAGGGCAGAAATCCCAGAACCAGCACTGCTACAAATCAGTATGTCCAAACATGGAGTTTCTTTGCTACTTCTTTAGTGTAACTCTCCATTATCTTTTGTCTGACTCCTAACAATATTTATTTCTTCTTCTCGTATAACTACCTTGGTGTGGATGTATGAAATGTTTCATTGATGAGGTTTTCAGTTATATAGAGTCACAGGATCATTCAGGTTGGACTTCAGGGTGCCTCTAGTCCAACCTTTTGCTCAAAGTAGCATCAGCTGTGGTGTCCAGACAGGTTTCTCAGAGCTTTCTCAGGTCTTGAAATCCTCCAAGGAGAGAGACTGCATAGCCTCCCTAGGCAGCCTGTTCCAACATTGACCTCCCCTTGAAGTCATCTCTTTTTGAGGCTGAGCAAGTCCAGCTCCCTCAGCTGTAGCACTACAGCAAGTGCTCCAGCCCCTGACCATCTTGGTGGCCCTCCACTGAAATCACTGCAGTTTATCTATGTCTTTCTTTTATTATAGGGCCTAAAGGCAGATGCAGGTTTGGGCTAACAAGTGCTGGGGAGCGGAGGACAATCACTTCTCTCAATCTCCTGGCTGTATCCCCACTCATGCAGTCCAGGGAGCTGGTGGCCCTTGTTGCTGCTAGGGTGCACTGCTGGCCTGTGCAGTCCCCTGTCCCCATCTGGCTCCATGGGGCCTTTTCTGTGGAGCAGCTCCCCAGATTCTGTCGTTGCAAGGGGTTATTTTTTTTCCAGACACTGGACTTTGCACTTCTCCTTGTTGAATTTCAACAGGTTTCTGTTGGGCTATTCCTCCAGCCTGTCCAAGTCCCTATTGATGACAGAGTGGCTCTCAAGCATATTGACTGTTCGCCCCAAGCTTGACGTCATCTGCATATTTGATAAGCAACCATACCTCCAAGTCGTTGATAAAGATGCTAAATGTGACTGGATCCAGGTATTCCAGTTGTTACCAGCCACAAGACAGAGTAAGACCTAGGAGCCCTTGGCCCTCAAACGTCCAGCTAGCTTTTAACCCATCTGGTTGTCCACCCACCCAGACTATGATGTCCTAACTTGAATAAGAATATTGTGAGAGACAGTATTTAAAGACTTGCTAAAGTCAAGACAAATAATACTCACTTCTCTCACTTCATCCACAAATGCAGCCATTTATCATAGAAGGCACTCACATTGATCAGGCATTTTTGATGCTTGGTAAATCCATTCTGTTTCCAGTCACCTTGTTCTCCTTCATCTGCCTAGAAATGTGTTAAAAGAGTATTTGCCCAATGATTGTCCTAGGGACAAAAGTGATGCTGACTGTCTGTTCCTAATTGCCCTTTTGGCCTTTCTTGAAGATGGGAATGTACAGCTTTTCTTTTTTATAAAAATGACTGCATAAGAACCATTGCACCAGGCTACATCTGCAACACAGGGACTTAACTAATTTGAAATGGAGTATCTTTTTTTTTTTTTTTTTTTGATAAAGGTGATTGTAAGGAAACAAACCTTCTTTTTCTCTATTGTGCAGGAAAGAACAAGACCATTATGCATTAGCAGCAGTCTTGTGCCAAGATCAGTAATGAAGATATTATGATCAATTTCTTAAGCATCAGTTCTGGAAAAAACTCAAGGATAACACTTGATCTGTTAAAGTCAATAACACTTTTTCACTACCTTCTTATGTTGTTCCATTTGTTTGCATCTAATTCTTACACTAATCTATGTCTTCTGCAGTTTAACTAATTATTTGCCATATGGCAACATCAAAAGGTTTACTGAAGTCCAGTTAGATTAAACCTATTGCCTTTCCTTTATCTAGAAAATCAATTAACTAATCAAAAAGAAATATCTGCTGAGGCTAATGTGATCTATCTTTGGTGAATCCATGTCACATTTTACCCTATTTCCAATTTACTTCCATTTATTTAATTATTCATCCTCCTAAAATATCTTCTAACTCTTGGATAATGTGGCAGTGAAATTAATGGATGTTCAGCTGTCTAGACTACTTTCTTTCCTGTTCTTAAGCCTAGTAGTAGTAGTATTTATCAACATCATTAATTCTTAAAAAAATTATAACATTTCCAGAATAGCAGATTTAATAAAATTGCTTAATAGTGCTTTTCCAGGATGCCTGCTGACTAACAGAAAGCATAGAATCATAGAATATCTCAAGCTGGAAGGGACCCATAAAGATCATCAAGTCCAAATCCCTGCTCCTTGCAGGAGTACGTGAAATTAAACCATATGACTAAGAGCATCGTCCAGATACTCAGTCCATCGTCCATTGTCAGCTCCTTGGACGCTGACAGACTTGGTGTGTTGACCACTTCCCTGGGGAGCCTGTTCCAGTATCTCCTGAAGATGAACTGATGATACCAACACACGTTCTGAAGACAAGAAAACCAGTTATTATTAAGTTAAACAAGCATTATACTGAGATGCTAGACCAAGGTATCACATCTTTTTGACTAAATCTGTAAATTTACAACTGTAATTGCATATAGATAACTATCTATATCAGAAAGTAGAGAATAAAACATGAAATTAGATTGGTTTGTCCCCTCCAAATTTTTGTTTAGATTTAGGTAAAAGAGATTATCCCACTGCAAAAATCACTCTGCATGTGAGTCTCAAGGGATATTTAGTATCTTACACAGTTGCGTTTGAGCATCCTCTTCTAGCCTTTGGACATACAGTGCAATTCACTCTCCAGTTAACTTTCTGCTTCCTCATAAAATCAGTAAATAATCATAGGTCCTTTTGTATATAGTCACATTGACTGTAATGTTTGAATAACTGGGGGACCAACATGATGCAAAGGGTCTTCTATCTGCCAGGTCTTAATGCATGCCTTGGCTGCGTCCCATCTGTGTGTCCAGACAAAATGTGAGTGTAAATTATTCCTCTTGCTCACTCATACTCATGCTTTTCAGAAAAGGAAACCCAAATGCATTGGTCAGAAAGGATATTTATGGAGCAATCATGCATAAATGGCATCTTATGGGTCATTTAGGAGGAGAATGGAGTAAAATATGTGCTAACATTACTGGCAACTGCTCCAGGCCTGGTAGGAGACTTGATGCAAGTTTATTTAGTGTCAGGATGGTATAGTTACAGGGAGGTAAGAGGCAAATGCCAGAGCAGGGATGCGATGGGAGGAGCACCCTCCATATAAACATACCTTGCTGCAGATCTGCCCTTAACAATCTGAGCTAGTTTCCTGTATCTTCACTCTTGATATGTGGAAGTGGTGTAAAAACTGTCTTATCCCACTGGGTGTTCTGAGGATAATTGCAGTGATGCTTGAAAAAGCTCATATCCTGCCACAGTACGGACTGTGCAAGCAGTTAAGACATGGGGAACATTGCACAGTGTGATAAATATTGATGTTTTAAGTAGCGTTAGCAGTGCAGTTATTCCAGCATGTATCCAGAATAATGTAAGTTAACACACTGGTGGGTGTTCTTCCCAAATATCAGAGGGCACATTTCACCATCACTCCATTCTGCATGTTGGTGACTTTTGTTTACCAAAAGTCTGCAAACGATTTGTCCCCATAAAAATAACTTATCCTCAAAGTGTATGCAAAATACTGTGTTAATTTTGGCAAAGAAAAGTATTTTACTACCTAATTTAATAAGGTATCAAAATTAATAAAATATAAATGTTCCATATGAATGTAGGCCTGATGAGTTAATTTGATGGTAGGACTAGGACTCATGGTTACAAGTGTTTTGGACAGAAGAAACAGGCACATTTGACATACCTGCAAATGAGAGAGAGAAGGCAACGATGAAGCCATATGCAATGCTTGTGCTTGTTGTTAAGAACTGACAGTAAACATACTGTATCAGCAGTACTCCTATAGCACACACTGTCAGCATGCTTTACTTCCCAATCGCACCTGAAGTCCATGGTCTAATCCTGACCTGCTGCACACATCGTCAGCTTTCTTTAGGGATTAAAAGAAATGTATTTAAAACCTATTTTTAATTTCTTCTTGTGTTTAGTGCAAAGTTAAATATAATTTGTGTTTTGAGTCACCTGCAATTGATAATAAATATAGTTGCAAGCAAAAAGGAGGTTTTCCCTTATACAACTGTAGCAATATGTTAAGTTGTTTTACACCATTTCTCACCTAAGCATGATGCCTGCACTACACAGAACAGTGAGTGTGCCCTTTCCTTCTACTCCTTCCATTACTGCACCCCCCCAAAAAGACTAAGCCATAGAAAATAACACTATTGGCAAAAAGCAGACAAGGAGGAGATGCAATCAGACTGGAAAGGTGAACAGAGAAGGACTTATTCTGATCTACTCTTGTAAAGCATTGCAATAGAATTTGCCAATAATCTTTACCATTGTAGAGTGGATACTTTTGGATTTTTTTTTTTTTTTTCTTCTGGGAAATTCATAGGCAGCCTTCATATTCTGTCTGTCAGAACTATGATTAATTTAATCTGAAAACAGATATGTAGCTAGCAAAACTTGCACCGATTTAATATATTCAAAGTATCCTTTAAAGGCATACTTCTACGTATACCTCTCCTACATCAGCTGAAGGAGCTGTAAGGAATGGAGTGAGAGGAATAAGAAACAGGAGAGAGGATTGTTTTTCATCACACCTGAAGAAATCTCTCAGACACATTTCTGAAGTTTGATTCCCTATGGCTACCTCTGCACTAATAAATTAATTATTCTTGGGAAAATTCCTGGCCAACCGGCAGGGAGGAGCCTACATCTATCTCAGTCTCCAAAACCAGGGTTGCTGCATGCGAACTGCCTGTTGGACAGGGTGCCTGGAAATGCCCTGTTCCTGAGGACTATTAAAGAAATTGCTAGCTGGGACAAACCCAAAGAAAGCCAGAGACTTTGAAGTATAGATAATACAGATGATTGTATTGGAATGTCCAGAAATGTACTGGGTGCTATTTACTTTGATGGTATAGACATAACTCCCAAGTACATGTAACAAACTGTCACAATTTAATTAATGCTGCATCCCAACTGAAAGATCTGAGATGTATGTAATATCCAGAACATATCCCCAGTCATCCAGCAGTAGGCTGATCATCTGAACCAAGGAACTGCTAGGCCATAGGACAAATGCCTTGTATTTTCGGTATTGGTTGCCTTGACATACAGGCAGTAGTCTGGCTTTTTCAGAGGTTGAAAGGACCCTACTTTAATTTCTAAAAGGGTAAAAATATAGCAAAGTTCCTAACTGTAGAGTTTACTAGAACTGAAACATTTAAAGTCTGGCTAAAAGGAAAAGAACTTTTTATTCTACCGCTGCAAATTTCTCTTAAAAGAACCCAAACCACAACAACAAACAAAGAAACAAAACAACAACAACAAACCACACCAAAATTAAACAAAAGCTGTGTTTGGCTGTAAGCTGTGAGCAGAAGTCTGAGCAGGTTTTTTTGGCTTTATTTATTGCAACAGTGCGGAGACAGATGACATTACTCCTTGGAAGTTTCATATTTGGAAGAGAAAGTGTCTGAATGTGGCAAGCACAAAAAAAAAAAAAAAAAAAAGGGCAAAAGGAAAAAGAAAAGCTGAAGCATCAGACACAAATAAGTGATATCACAATGCCAAGGCTCATGGAGACCAACACACTTTAGAAGTGACTGAAGAATATTTATCCTGACCTAAACAAAACAACCATCACCACAGAGACAAGATGCAGCTGATAATATCACATGAAATAGTCAGTCAGATGCATTGATAACCTTTGTTAGCCAAATGAACTGAACAAAAACCTTTTGGTCACGTGAATCTTATTTCCAGTGAGTGTCACGGTTGTGCTACAGTTTTGATTAGAGGCTGAAGAGCCTCCACCTTACAGTTGTGTGAGGAGCACAACAGTCACTGCTTGGTTCTGTTAGTAATTAATGACCAAATACCTACAGTGCCACCCACAGGCACTTGATATTTCTCCTGGTTACTAAACACCTTACATTTCTAATCCAAATGGAATTGATAAGCAGTTGGGTTTTTTTCTTCCACTGGACTAAATCATCCTATGACAAACATGAAACCCTGCCCAATTATTAAAGGATAAAACAGAAAAAGGAAAACAATAAAAGGAGGAAAGAAGAGAGAAGAAATATTTTCAAGTTCTATCACTGTTTCCAAGTTTAGTGCTGACATGCCTGCCTAAAGCTTTCTACTAAACTAGGATGAGTAGTCAACATCTGTTCTGAATTATTTATTTATTTTCGATTGCAGAAAATTGGCAGCTCCAACATCCCTAAGAGAAGGATAATTGTAATTATCTATGATGTGAAAACTGTTTCAATGGCTCAGCAGCTACTGAGGGCCTGTTTTTTTTTTCTCTCCTTCCAGCATATATATTCCAGTGTGTGTAGGGATGTAGAAAAAAAATAAACTTTAGGGTCCTTTTTGTAAGTTTTGATGTAATTTTTTCCCCTCCATACCACTTTGAATAGGCTATGATCTTTTGCTAATTAAGGGTTCCAGAATGTGCATTTTAAATACATCACTTATTGCTAAACCTGATGAAACAGTTACTGGTCCAAGGTCTCCACCCTTCAATATGCTGTGCTTGAAAGGGCTGTTGCACCTGTGTAGATCCCCACAGACATTCAGGGGGGCCTTCAAGCCAGCAAAGCACTGAAATGCCTAATATAAAATACCTGAAAAGGGTGCAGAGCTAAATATGGTACTAAATTCTAATAATCAGTTATATATATTTAACAAATGAGTAAAAATGCTGATCTCTCATTTCTGCCATTTTGCAGGAAGATGAAAGGATCAAACATCAAATCCAAGAAGTGAGTAGTTTTCTCAGAAGCCTATTTCTGTTGCTATTTGAATGAAAAATAAATAAAATTAATAGTGAATCTTTCGTTGGAGCTGGTGTCTCCAGCTCATCAAATCACCAAAGAAGACTACTAGAATTCTTATTGTCTGGCTTTAAGTGAAAAGTAGACAGATTGAGAAGAGAACTGCTTGCCCTGGAACTAAAGGAAAGAAAAATGGGGAAGGTATTGCCTTATATATCAAGGAAAAAAATGCATGAAATCTGAACACAGAAGAAAGAGATATGGAATTATTAGACATCCATGGATTAAGATAAAAGCCATGCATGATTCCCATAGAGTACCAAGTCCAGAGAATGCGTTGATGGGGAATTATTAACCACGTAACAGTGACAGCTAAATGTAAGGTCTGATGAGACCGAGGGATTTGAACTAACTTAACATCTGATGGATAAGGAAAATATCAGGAGATAAAGGCTAGATCTGTACTAATAAACTGAACAGTGCCAGGGATCATTGTCTGACATTGAGGCCAATTGGCACAGTCTAGTCACATCCATGCAATTAAACTCTCTTAGCCTCCAGAGCGACATCGTCAGATCTGCACTGCCACTTGGGGATGGCCCTTGACCTGTACTAACTCCAGAACCAAATACAGAAATTATCTGGCTAGTTGGCTCTGGCCAAAAGCATGGGCATTATAACAATTCACTAGCAGAGACGACAATTCCAGTGCTGGTTCTAGCTCTAGGTCATTGACTCATTAACTGTGCACAGCCATATTTTCCAAAAAGTCTTAGATTGTATTAGGGAGAAAGTTTCATTTTAAAATGTGCAGAAAGTAGTTAAGTGCTACATGATACCGAAAAGATCATATTTTAAAGACCTTTATTTTAAATAAGTTTGTTATGAAAACAGATTTGTCATGATTAACTTAACAGAACAGGAAACTAGGGCAAAATAGGGAAAGAAGTCAGTTATTTGGATAAGTTAGCTTTACATAGCTGAAAGATACCTTCAAGTAGTTTAAAATATTAGCCAAAACATGAAAAATTATTTCCACAAAAGTATGAAGAGGTGATTTGCAGAAAAGCAAACATAATACCAGTATTTAGAATGGGAGAAAGGAGATCCCAAGGACTTAAAAAGCATTTGACCTCATTTTGATACCCCAAAAGATATTGAAACAAAATTGTTAATCTTTTTTTGTGCAGCTGGTAGATAATAAGGTGCTAAGAAAAGGGCAATATGGATTTGTCAGGATTTGACAAAACATGCCAAGCCAGTCTAATTTCCTTCTTGACACGTTAACTGGCCAAGTGGATATGTGAGAAGCACGAGATATGTTTGATAGTCTGACTTATGTAAGTCTTTTGATGTGGATGCATGGGGCATTCTTACAAGTAATTTTGAGAAATGCAGTCTTGATCAAATGCAGTTGATGCAGAACTGGTTGGGGGGAAAAAAAATTACACAGAGGGCAGTTATCACTAGCTTTCTGCCAAATGAGGAGGCTCTTTCAAATTGGTTTCCCATATGGCAGTTCTGGGACATGTATTATTTAGTATTTTCATTAAAGGCATGGATGACAGAATAGTGAATATACTGAGGAAAAGTTGAAACACTTTGGGCTGGGAGTGGTTATATCACTTTAGAGGACAGAAGAGTAACTCAGAGATATTACAGTAACTTAGAGAAATAGTCTGAAATCAGTAAGAAGAAATTTGTGAAAGGCAACTACAAAGAAGTACACTGAGGAAGGAAAAATAAAAAGATACTAAAAAAAGGGAAAACAAAAGAAGAGTAATATAGAAAATGGGAGTTATAGTTAACTATATACTGTATATGGATTAAATATATGATAAGAAAGCCAATATTATTCTAAAGTCTATTAATTTCAGAGTTGTATGCAGGACTTAAAAAGGTAATTATTTAGTTCTGCTTGAACAACTGAGGTCTTTGATCCAGTTCAAGTTTCTACAATTTGCACTACTCATTAACAAGCAGGCTGGTAAACTCTGTAGAGTCTAAAAGAGATCAACAAAAATAATGAAAGATCACAAAAAGATAAATTGTCAGGAAAGGATGAAAAAACAAATGCTTAGTCCCCAAACCAGAAAATTAGGAGATGTAAGCTGTATTCGAATCTATTAAACAGATACAGGCTCACACAGGCATAAAAAGGGTTTCTGAGTTTCAAAAAAATGTCATTTCATCTATTTAATTTTTTTAATATGTATGTAAATCCAAGTTTTTTTCAAGTTTGTGATGAATCAAAACTTCTTCAGACTGTGCAGCTGCTCATTGAATTTGATGTTACTTGTCAGCTTCACTGCTAGTATCAGCTTTCAGGGTCTTTGGCTTCAGGGCACACTTGCCAAAATTGTCTGCTCCAGGGCTAGGAATCCAGGACATCCTTGAGCATCCCCAGGACAGACCCAGTACTCATACACTCCCCAGGGCTATAGCCTCCTTCACTACCATTACCCTTGGCCCTGGGGCAGACTGTCTGTGCTACCCCTTGGTATATACACACCCTCCAAACGCATCTCAGCAGTCTGAAGTCTTGATAACAGGGAAATGAATATAAAGATTGCTATTATGTTTTCCAGTGCTGAAATTAGTTTTATATAACAGCTAATTACTAGTTCTTGTGTTCATTTACAAATAACATTTCCCCCTCCTGCAGGAAGAACAGGAAAAGAAGCAATCCCAAATGATATAATCAGCATCTCACAGTACCTGTTGGATAAAGTGCAACAATGGTGTCATGCTGCCAAAGCAAACCCAGGTGCAGATTTTACAAGTGGGAGGCTAGGAGGGGAAGGGGGGAAGCTGTAATCTCATTTTCTCCTTGAGTCCTCATTGAGTGCAGCACGACTGTACAGGGTGAAGAGCATAGTCACTGCCGTGTAAGTTCACTGTCCATCGGGCACTGCTCCTTCTAATGCAGAGGTCAGCTCGATTCAATTGTGAAAAAAAACAAATGGAAAGGTATGTGAGGAAAACAAAGACATGACATCCTAGTGCTATAGACTGAAATATACACAGTTTGCTAAAAGAGAGGGAGAAAGGAAAGGGAATATATTCTTGAGGAACATACTTCCCCTGTTTCAAGGATTTAGGAGCAAGCACTGTGTATCTGCAATGTGTGATATAGATGGAGCCCTGCTCATTTACTGACATTTTTTCCTAGCCTTGAGGGTTTGGAAATCTTTGAGTATATGAGTGTTTGTGATGAGGCAGGATCCATGCTGAAGGCATAGGTTTAAATACGTCTGTGGGCTGTACTCCTTTGGTCTGTGATTTGTCCTTATGCAGCTGTGGTACATCCCTCTGTGCCAGGCTAGTGAGGAGGAAGTGCAGGCTATGCTCGGTAAACTTTTTGTAGCTTCAGACCCTTCATCCTCTGTTATACTGGTGGAATTTATGGCTGAATCAAGCCTCTATAGTGTGAAATGCTAATGTAACCCAAATACATGAGCTATAATCCATAGCCTGGAGGAAGGTTTCTTATCCTTATGTCTGGGAGTGTGCTACTTCTGTGCTGCTGAGTTTATTTTGCTAGTAAAATAAGGCAGCTCCTGCCTCCAATCATAGGTGTATATTGTATGCATGCTGCTGTACCGAATTTCTTATACCCTAGGGATCCTCATGTTTTAAAAAAAAATAAAGAGATCAGGACAATGCTACAAGGTGATAGCTGATATAATGAAAATCTAGCAAACTTTGGTGATGTTAAAAGCAACTACATGAGGAATTGTTTTGACTGAAATAGACATGAACAGTCCCATAGGTCTAAAAGATTAGAGGATTTATTATACTCTCAAGAAAATGATAGAAGTGGCTAATGTTCTGGCCACCTGCTGTGTCCTTAGTGAAATGAGATCCAGTTAAGTTTTATTTCAGTTTCTTAATTATGGCAGAACTGTTTTAGCTTTTCAAAGTCCAATCTTTGAAAGCCATAAGGCTGAGATTCTTGCATAAACACAGGCACAACTCTGCACAAAAGAGCAGATAAGCAAATACATATAAGGCAACTGGCATGTTTCAAAATAATTATTAAGTCAGTTTTCTCCTGTAATTTTTATTTGTTGAGAGACAGTGGTTAATCCCAGATAGTTTTACCCCCTTAATAAGGTCGGGGGTGGGGGGGGTGGGGGCAGAGGGGAGAGAATAAAGCAATACATCTGTAGCCAATTCCATGTTGAGCTGAGCTTGT
>VYZV01009288.1:0-11322 GCA_013401275.1 Pandion haliaetus
AGAATGATGAATGTGAAGTAAAACTTTAGTTCATTTATACTTATCATTACAACTGGCAGCGAGAACTGCTCTATTTAAGATAGCAAAACAATTTCCTTTCTAATTTTTGTTTTCACAAGCAGTAACTTCTGGTGCTGTAATTCCTCAGGCTGTGTGCGCACTCAAATACGAATAGCTTTGCATTTAAAGGCCTAAGCAAGATTGTAATTTTTTAAATTATTACAAGATATTTAAAGTTTTTTTGATTGTGGCTACTGCAAAAGCCAGTCAAAATTTCAGCTTGGAATGAAAGCTTTTCTAAGTGAGAAGAAAGGCACTTCTAGCACAGAATAAGGAAAAAAGTGGTATTATAATAACAGGTATCTGCATGCTAACTTCCAGTAAAATCAGCAATAGATGAAAATTCAATTTATAATACATCCTACACCTTTTGTGATTAGCACCTGCACGAAGGAAAGCTCAAAAGTTAATCACTGAAATTCACTCAGTGTGATCATCAAAAGACAACTCTGATGCGAGGAAAAGGTGAAAAAGTATGGGTCTGGAAGGATACTGAAAATTCTTTCAACTCTGATGATTTTCAGCAGTTTGTAGTAAATTTTATCATACTTGTTAAGTCTCAACCCCCTAAATTGAATCCAAAGCCAGAGGAAGATGTTCATTACAAGCATAGTACAGCACAGTACAACTAAAACTGCATAGATAGGGGTCATCTCCTGCAAAGTCTGTGTAGATAAGCTGCATCAAGCCTTTTCTAATAGCTAATATAGATGGAAGAAGTCCCTCCTTCCATCGTTTTTAAGAGATGACAAGAGATGTTACGATACTTGGATCATTTTATTAAAGTTTCTTATGTAATAACCAGAAAGTCAGTTCTCAAGACATCAAGGAAATTGAAAAGTCAACTGAAACCAGCTGCAGGCATGTCAGAGTTGATGAGTAATGCATAGTGGCCATGAAAACATGACATGTGATATCGTAACATGTAGTACTCCTTATCAAACCCCTTTTCCTAGCTTGCCTTTCTTCCCTATTTCTTTTCTATTAATAGTATTTCTCTGAATGTAATTAAGTAGTTACACAGAAATAATAATTTTCCTCTGAATTCGAATATAGACTTTGTATAGAAAGCTAAGAATCTTATGTTATTTTCATCTCTTTTTATTTCATTTTCAGGTGATTTGTAATGCAAAATAAATTCTGGTGTTTGGAAAAGGCTGAAGTCCTAGTGAACATTTAATACTTCCCCGTACAACTGCTAAGGGGGAAAAAAAAACCAGGAAAGAAGCTTCTATGTTAAAAAAAGAAAAGAAGCTATGTAGCTGTATGTAGCACGTAAGTTCAATAAAATACCCACAAGTTGAGACTTATAGAAGAAGGTGAATTAAAGAGGCTGTGTGAATAGCATTTTGTTTTGACCTCATTTATAGCTGCCCAGCTGGTTTACTTGGTAAAATTTGTGAAACAAATGATCATAGCTTGGTTCCCTAATGCCTGACAGTAGAAACCATCAATGTCTCCCATCAGGAACGCTCACCTGTTCTTGCAGTACACAATATATACATGGCCTCTTTAAAATTCATGCTAGTTTTACATTGCTGATTATCAAATTTTATTAAATGAAATGGTTGTTTTAGCTTTACCTGGGTGTTCTCTTGCCTGACTGCACACTCTCATTGTCCCCTGTATTCAGCGATGCCAATGAAAGACTAGATACTGAAAAAACACGATAAAGCTGTGAACCTGGATAAAAACAAAGTTAAGGCTTATAAACCTATGCAAGTCGTAGAGCCTGCTCATTAGACCCAACACCAGCATCAGAAAGTCGGTAAGAGCTTTTATATACGAGACTCTTACACCCATACACGATATACCTGCATGCATATGTGGTGCACTTCATCTAAACACTTGCTGATACCTAGCCATTTGCAGCCACCTGGGATAGTCTCAGACTAAGCATTAAGGTGAAGCATGGACATGGGAATATTGGCACTATGCAAATCAAAGAATGCACTCAAAGTTAATAAGTCCTCATGAGAGAGAGCTTCAGAAACTTTATTTAAAGCTTGGGATGGTTTCCTGGAAGGTGTTAAGGGAATACTTTAAATTACACTGGAAGATGGAGGGAAGCAGCTAGAGAACATGCAGCAGAATAACAAGGCTGTATTATGCTGTAACAAAAAGGATCACTGAGCAGTCTGGTTACTTTTTTCTAATTGTAAATGGGCAATACTTCTTCCAATCATTGCTGCAGTTATATGGGATCTAAAAGAATGATAAATTGTTCCACGTGATTAGTGTTGCTATGTTCATAACTATACATGCAGTAGGTAAGTGAGCGAAATAGAAAAAAACATGAAATATGAGTAACTTTTTTAATTTTGTCTATATTAAGGGGGAGTTTAACTACTCCTACCTTATAATCACCATTTTATTTATCAATCTCTTATCTCCCAACTTATTCATCCTTAGCTCTACAGATGCAAGAAAAGATTAGTGAAGAATACATGGGCATGTATGAAACTTGCAACACGTGTTAAAGAATTTTCAGTCATGGGTTTCATTCTACAACATGTTGGTGCTTCCACTGGGTTTTCATACAGTTAACCTTTTTGTTTGTTGATATATGCATGCATGCATAGCAGGTAAGTGACAGTCATCTTTTCATTTCTATTGGCAAATTTTGCTTTCCAGTTTAGTCACAGGCAGCTTCAATTTAGCACAAGACACTAATAAATGCATGTGCTTGTTAGTACCAAAAACCAAGCTGGTGTTTTAGCATGAACAGACTCTTTTTCCACATGAACATTTGTTACCTGGTGGACCTTTGATTGGTGTCTTAGGTGATTCAATATGATCTCTATGAATAGATTTTGGACGTGGCTTTTTTTGTTTGACTGAGAGTGAACGTGGCTTTATGACAGTATCCATTTCTTCCATAAGCTTTAGTTGTTTCCTTCTCATATATTCCTGCTTAATAAATTCTCGCCGTGCTCGTTCATCCTCCTTCTTCTGACGTTCTTCTTCTGTTTTGCGTCTAAAGAAAAAAATGATCAAATAAATTCAGCAGTAGAAACTTTCCAAATTAACAGTTTTAGCTAGCATAGTAAGGACAACACAGGCATCAGATCTTTGGAACTTTAGAGTTCTCAGACATCAGTAAGAGGAACTTGCTTTTTTTTTAATTTTCAGACAGTTTAAACTTTTGGGGATACTGTTACCACTAAAATCAAAACCATGTTTATTAGCTTGACTGCTGTAACTGAGCAAGCATTGTGCATTTGTGCAGAAAGAAGCCCAAAGTGATACACTCTCCCTCAGAATATAAAGTGCAGGGCAGGGTAGTGCTCTGAGGAGCTTCACTCAGGCTAGCAGGGCTCATATGTTGAGTCCGAGCTACAGACTGATGACACCTGCTGATTTTGCAGGACCAGCTGGCATGTGTCTTCAGCTGGGCTCCTCAGCACGTCTGGCTCTAGGATCTTGGATATTAAGATGCAACTTTTTGACATGGAAGTTACACTTTTAACTAAACCAGACATTTTTACGTTCACTGTTACTGATCATTTGGATCGGGACATGTAGTTTTACCTTGTCTCTTCTTTCTTATGTTCTAGTTCTGCTTCCAGCTGCTGTTTTCGAAGCAGAGTCTCTCTTTCCCTTCTCAAACGCTTCTCCAATAATGCTGCTCGTTTCATTGCCATATCATTTTCTGCCTTTTGATCATCCTAGCAGCAACAGTATTTGAAGGAAAAGGACCCAAAAATATTAAGATCTCTAAATTCAGCAACTGATTTTGCCAAGTCATTAGACACTTAATTCTGTACACTGGGTTGCAATGTCCCAACATACTTTTGCAGTATTTGAAGTAATTTTATTTTAGAAGGTTTTTCTTAAGACTACTAAAAACTTTCATAAAGGAGTTTTGCCTTCCTAAGTCAAACATAAAATTCAACACTGATATGAGTAAACTCGCTAAGGGAAATATTTTAGTTTAGAGTCAGATCCCACGCTGCATAAACTTCTGTATTCAGCTTCGGAAGATTCCATGTGTATGCAGATGATGTCAATTTAGCACAAAAAACAACTATGCAGCATATAGAAGTAAATTCTGATAAAGCCAGATGTTTTGTTAGAACTGAGGAATGCTTCCAGACAAGCAAGGTACATCTCAAGATATGTGATACAAGATTCTGGGGTATTCCAAGATGGAAATTCAAAATCTTGATGGCTTTCAGTGTCTAGACCGCTCTCTTACAATGCACATTACAGTTAAAAGCCTGTCTGAATATAACTCTTTAATAAGACAACAGGGAGTGCTCCAAAATACCAACTTCAAAAGGGAGTCTTGGAAGACTATACTTCCTTAGCACTTCTCCAAAGTGCAACTCGGAGACATTCAACATTTTAAAAAAATGCAGGCTCCTACATACTTCAAAAACTTTTAGTTAAATTTGGGGGTGGGATGGAAGTGAGAGTGAGATGTGAGCATGTTTAATTAAGGTCACCACAGCTTACGTTAAAAACGTATCTACGTTCAGCATGTATCTTCCACACCAAAAACTCCAAGCACTCTTCCTCAACTATGAAGGGAAAGGGATCCTCTGGCATGCTCAGAACTGCAGTATAGTTGAATCTCACCACTCTTATGATGCCAAATTAATCATCAAGTGCAAAAGATATGCTTGTACATTTAGAGTTGCAGAACCATCTGCTTTGACTTCCATGGAAAGTCACCACTGAAATCCATATCTGAATTAAGAAGTTCCCTTTCAAAGGAAGCTTAATAGCAGACATACACATCCACTAGTTCTCTTACCTTAAAAAAGAATCCACAACACACTTTCTGGTCATCCTCAAATTGTTCTCTATCACTCTCACCTTCATATTTCTCAACAGATACTTCAGTTTTTTCTGGTGGCTTCAAATCTGATAGGGAAACTTCAATTAAGTTAGCTGTTTTGGGAGCTGGTGTTGGTAGCATCGGTTGGCTTAGCTGATCTTCATTT
The DNA here is from genome assembly GCA_013401275.1 of Pandion haliaetus. NCBI lineage: Eukaryota > Metazoa > Chordata > Aves > Accipitriformes > Pandionidae > Pandion > Pandion haliaetus. Next base: position 5,010 of record VYZV01009288.1, read on the forward strand.
GGGGTGACGCAGACCGTTTCTGTGATAGGCTGAGATAATACTTCAGAAACATTAGATTCAATAGGCTTAATCTCCTTTTCCTCCAACTTCTGTTCACACTGTTTCAGCAATTTTGGTGGTTCTTCTTTTGCTACCTCTTCTGCAGGCTTGCCTTCCTTCAAAAGATTTCCCCTTAACTGAGGTTCACCTATATGTTCACCATCATCTCCAAAGCAAACAAATGATCTAGTCTGAATGGGAACCTGGCTTGGAGAAAATCTCCTCAAACGGGGAAGACTATCCACAGACCGTGGGGCAGTCAAGGTACGATTTAGAGGTGTTATTTTCAGTTCATTTGGCCTAGGAGTCCTTTGCATTTTAATGTGAAAAGAGGCATTCTTCCTGTTGGAAGACTGTGGAGATTGATGCGTAGAGCGAGGCGATTCCTGTGAGAAAGGTGCAACAGGAGACGGAGTTCCCATTTGCCTTGATGAAGACTTAAAGTCCCGAATCTGCTTCTGAGGAGAAGGCTGAGGAGGAGAAATAACCCAAGCCTGGTGCTCTCTCATCTGCATCAACATCTCTTGTTGAAGGGATAGACGTTGCATTTCTTGTTGTAGAAAGTGTAGGGAAGAGTTTAGTTTCTCAATAGATTTTGTATATTCTAAGATATCTCCTTCATTAAAATTTTCTTCTGAGGGGCTTGCTAAATTCCATTGCTTTTCAGCATCCATAGGAGTAGCAGGAGATTTTAACCATTTGCTATGAGAATTTTCAGGGTTTTCTTTTATTAGTTCTGAAGTCTTACTAGTTTGTTCATCTGATTTTTGAGTTTCTTTTTCTTTCAACCGATTACTGTCAGTGAATACCTTCTCATCTTCAGCCCCTGCTGCTTCTTCTCGGAGAGGTGATACTCCATCGCCTTTCTTTTTCACAACATTAAGAAATGCTGTTCTTCCCATTTTCTGCCGCTGCTTCGTGAATGCAGCTTCAACTTTCTTCTTCTGTGCTTCAATGGCTCGCCTCTTCTCCTCTAGTTTCATCCTAAGATGTACCATTTCAGAAGCCAGTAACTGTGTAGTGTCTCTTCCTTGAGGAACAGATGCTTCCTCAGGAATGTGAGTCCAAGCAACGACATGAGGGATGTTCAGCTCAGAACCTTCTGGTGTCGTTTTCTGAGAACTGCTCCCACTGCTTCTACTATCTGTGTGATTCAACTTCCTGAATTTCTGCTCTGCAAAGCTAGTCATTTTAACGCCCGAACTTGAAGAAGCGCTGCTGCCTGCCTGTGATTTAGTACTTACTGAGCTGGGACAGGGACTTAATTGATCTCTGTGATTGCTAGCTCGCATGTCATAATCCTGGAGAAATTTAGATGGTTCTTCCATGTCAGAGTCCATGCTCACAGTATAATCTCTCAAAGAAGAATCCTCATCCATCGTCTCTGGAATATCTTCTGAAGGGACATGTATTCCAGTATCTACTTCTGTATTGTCAGTCACAGGACTCAGAGCACCTTTTGTGTCTGTAATTATATCAGGGGTAGACTGATTTGGTTTAATGTTTGAATTCAGGATGCTCATTTCCTGATTGTGAAGAAAGAACCCGTTTGTAATTTGGTCTGGTTGGATAACTCTGGGAGATTTTTCAGTGTCATGAATTATCTGCAAAGCCTCTTCAATACTTGGTGTCTCAATCTGATTGCCAAAATCATCCAGAACTGCCCTGTTTTGCAAAGCTCCGTTTGGAAACCCATAGTGGCTGCTCTGATTGGCATTTTTTTGATTTGTGTTGAGAGACTGATTGGCCTTTGTGTCTTTATGAGCTATCATGTCCTTCTCCTCTTCAATATCTTCATTTTCCTCTTCTCCATTTACTGGTTTGAAGGACAGATTTTTTCTAATATGTTTCGGCATGCGGTTGATGTTTGGTGTAAGGCCTTCATTGCTCACAGATCTAGTCATGCCTCTGTTTGGAGTAGTTATTGGAATGCTTTTTTCTTTGTCAAAAGAAATGTCAAATGAAACTCCATGTAATGATGACCTAGTAGAGATTAGAACAAAGGAAGTAACTCTTGATTAATAAAAATGAATTATTCACATTCGATTTAAAAATTATTTTAAGATTGTAGTATTAAAGGCAGTTAGGTGTACTGTACTTTGCCTAGCTTCAACTACAATCTAATATAATACAAAAGAATATAATATAAACATATATTTATTTAATAAATAGCTATAAATGTAATAAATAAAAGTGCACAGTAAAATATAATACAACATTTTCTTTGGAGATAGCCAATGCTTTTTACTTCTTTGGAATAAATTAGGGGCATTTTAGGAACATAGCAATTGCCATAGTAGATCAGAAGGAAGGTGTGAAAAGAGACAATTTATACTTACTGAATAACCCACCACTATAACTCTTACCATTTTTACTTTAGTTTATACCTTACAGATTAAGAGTTTATGACCAGTCTAACTGAAAAACAAAACATTCAGCCTGATTGTTCTTACTGTCCACAAAGTAATACAAGTTTAAATACTACTGAGCTCATTAGCCATGTTACTCTTACCACTTTTAGTTGATTGCGATGAGTAAATGTGAACATATTTAATACCAACAATTCACATTTCTCACATATACCTCATTCCAATGTAAAAAATAATGATTTATTTCTGAAGTTTGTTTCCTATTACTGAGTTCTTAATCCATGATAGTTTTCTCTTTCTTTTTCTACTTTTGCAAGTTGCTTACAAGAACTCTTATTACAGGATTCTGAAAATCCAAACTACAGTGGAGCATTTATTACTATTTATGACTGATAAATAATCATTTTTTTAACCAACTCACATGGTAAGTCTACTTACCTTTTTTCTTTGGGCCATGTCCCTACATACCCATCTACATAAGACATCGATGTGGACCGTCTGATGACTCCTAAGGGAAATTAAAATAGAACCCAAGGTAACTGCTATGAGAAATGATTTTTAACATCACCTTCTGTTGCTTTATCAAATTAGTTTGCTTTATCAAATTAGTTTGCTTTATCAAATTAGTTTGCTTTATCAAATTAGTTTGCTTTATCAAATTAGTTTGCTTTATCAAATTAGTTTGCTTTATCAAATTAGTTTGCTTCACGACTTATAACACTGCAATGGCAAAAAAAAAAAGTGGTTTTATATTGAGAATACAAGTAGAGCAACTGAGTCAATTTCATCCTGAATATGTATTATACCCCCCATCCCTCGAATTTACTACTCAGTAAAATATACTACAAATACTTGTTGTAAGCCACATTCCACATAATCAAAACAGAAGTCAAATAAAAAAAAACATACACAAGAGATACAAACACAAACTTCTCATTTGTACATTTTATAAATTACACAACTCATTCATTATCCTTTAATGTAAAGCTCTCTCAGTAATTTCTGCATATATAATGTTTGAATAAATACAAGCAAGACAGCAATTTACTCAGAAGATGACACCTTGTCTCATTGCCTCTTCCACCCATTTGTAAATTGTTACCTGGAACAGATGAATAAGGCTGCTGGGGTGTATGCAGTTGGTGAGATGGTGTATAAGTTGGACTTTCCAATCTATAAAGAAAAAGACATTAACTTAGAAGTAATACATCAAAAGCCACATTACAAAAGGGCAACCAGACTTCACGTCCTGGGCCAACACAAAAACAGATTTCTTTTTTTGTGACAGGGAAGAAAATGAGGTGTAATTCTCTTCTTGAAATGTTAATTTATTAACTAAAAAGAGAACACTGTTATTGCCTTTAACCGAAGCTAATTCAATAGACCAAAATGTCAAAAAGGTATTTCTCCTACACACATGGCCATAGAGTGGCATTAGTTTTGTTAACATACTTGTCTCCCAATTTAGTTCATGTAAATGTCATTACTAGAAGGTTCTCATTTTTAAGTTTGATTTTAGCAAAAAACCCAAACATAAACATGAAAAAAATGAGGCAGTTCCTACTGGCCTCAAAACTGAGTGACTGCAGCTAGTATCACATACTTTTCATGCATCTCTCTTTCCAGTTGCTTAGTCTGAAGCTTCTACTTTGTCTGGTATGCACTAGAAGTAGATAAAGGAGCTTTTGATAGACATGACTTAATAAATACAAAAAAATATATTCACTACTAAAATAGTAATGACAAAGATTTCCTCTGTTTCTACTTACAACAGATACTTTTTTTTGGTTCATAAAGAAGGTCTGTAATAGACTAGCTGTGTTAATCCAGAATAGGATTAACATAATTCAGTGTTTTGATCAAGGTGCTTCTTTGGGATCAGAACAGACACATGAACAAAGACACATGCATTTGTATGGAAAACACTTACAAAGAAGCCAGACTTCAAAAAACACACTGGATTAAATCTTTTCATGTTTTGAATTTTGTTCACCGAGTTGAAGAGTACACTCCCAAACTCCCTTTTTTTAACTCAGTAAATTTCAAAGTATTTGTTTAGTGCTTTTATAGTTTATATACAGTATGCTTTAGAAATGTTTCTAAATAATATTTGTGGGTAGGATATTCACATCAATTTAAGAAAAGTATTTTTGTTTTACAATCTACAAAACATCTTTCATGAATACATATTACTCAAAACAGGTTCTCATAAATTCCTGATTTTTTATGTTAGTAACACTACACACTAGCTACATACCTGTTTTAAGTGGCATTTGAGATTTCCATGAAAAGTTAAAAATCATAGATATAACGTCTATAAGTTACCTTAGAAGAAAAGCATGCTTTCAAAATTTCATCCATCAGCCTGTGAAAATTTGCTACCACAAAGAAAATCTATACACTTCATTTTCCCTCAAGAAAAGACTGATTTTGGCACCATGACTGTGGTTCCATGGCAACCACAGACATTGTAACTGCGCATTGCCACAGTCCCACTCCCTCCTCTGCGCTGGATCTGGCTCTCCAGCTGATCCTCTGAGTCATTTCAACAAGCTAAGCCAACAGAAGAACATTCATTTTTTCCAACTGGGTTAGTTTTTTCTGTCTTTCTGCACTAAAATGACAATGTCAAACACTCAAGGGGGCAGGAACGTGCAGTTGGGACAAGGAAGAAGGCCAGGACCGCAACATCCTGCAGTCAGGTCTGTTCTGCCAGGAAACGTGCAGCCTGGGCGTTAGATTCCTACCATGTGAAATAGCTTCTTAGGCCCCTCCTTTGTCCTACAATGCAGTGAAGTATCATCAAGCTGGATGAAGTACACTGGTTTATGAGGAAAGATACAGCTCTTTCTGTTAGTCATCACAAAACCATATCCATCACTCGTAGAGACACTAAAACAGTGTTGTAATGTGCTAGTACAATACGCAATCCATCACCCATAAGGGCTTTGCAATGATTTTTACTGTATCTCTGAACATCTCAGGAAACATGAGAAGTATTATAAAACACGTTGGTGGCAACTTACAGACTTGACAGTTAAATTTGGAATGGTAATGGCGGTAAGAAACATAAAGGCTTTTGTAAGTATTTATCAATTTAATTCGATTGCTTATTGTAAAACTTCCAGTCAGTCCTCTTCAGTTTAGAGGCCAAAACCATCTGCACAGACAGAATGTACACATTTAGAGAAAACAGATTTATTTGGATGAAAAGATACTATGTTACTGACAGAATTTGTCAGAGCAGGGATAAATGCACGATTAATGGTTTCAGCTGCGGGGATTTTTTTTTTTTAACATGGTCAAGGCTACAGATAGACTTCTCTGGTGTTGCTGTCCAGTATTCATCTACTAACTTTCTTTACATTTAAAGAAAGTCTTCTCCACAATGAACACTACAGCACAAGAATAAGTATGGCACAGAACTCTGTTTCTTTAGTTTAATTTGTTTTTAAGCGTAACTGACAACAGAACTACTAAAAGATAAGTCACTGAAGTTTTGTTCATGAAGGGCTCTAAAACAGGGACATCCGGTTGGAAGCCACATACAAAGAGTGATTTTTACTGCAAACCTTTCTTTGTTCTGTAGGACAGTCATAGTTACAAGCCCTTTGTTGGACTGCTTGCAGTGGCTTTGCAAGGTGCGAAAGGCCTTGGGAACCCCTCTTCCAAAAGATACGTTCAAAGCTACTGTTTCTTGTTCTCCTGGCTTATATGCTGGGTTTACACTGTAACAACTTCATTGTCTACACGGGAAACACTTCAGATACACACAGGAAAAAGATTTGGATTCACAGCATTTAATGATAGTAAGAAATATTACTCCCTGATTAAAGTCAGCATAGATTCCCAAATACTAAAAAAAACAAAACAAAAAAACCCCCAAAAAACCCAACAAACAACAA
>VYZV01009290.1:181-28264 GCA_013401275.1 Pandion haliaetus
ACAAGAAGTAGCTACCTCTGTAGATTGCACAGCCATTAATTCTGAAACTTAACCAAAGTATCTTGCTTGGAGACCAATTTTATGAATATAATATAAAGTGTAAAGTAATGATTTCCTGTGTGGACACCATTTGAGATACTCAGCAGTTTGGTGATAGTTCCCTCATAACATGTAGAAATATACAGAGTAACAATACTAAATGGATATATGATAAGTTTAATTTAGACCATTTTTGATTGTGCAAACTGACCATAAATCCTATGGCACTGATACAGGAGGTTCAGCTGAAGAAAAACAGTAAATGCATTCACAGGGCCTAAAAATTCATTAATACTAGCCATATTGAATCAACTTTTCGTTTAACAATAGAGCAGAGCTCCAAATACTCTGTGCAAATATATATATAAAACAGTTCTTTTGATCATATTTTATTGCAATTTATTGCCTCTTGCTCCTGTTCATCCTGTTTCTCACTGTAAGCTAGCTGTGAGCTTCTGCCACTCCGTATGTTTAGGCTGAAGTTTTAGCAGCATTTTGAAGCATGACTTTCTGTAGCCCTTAAATTTTTTTCCCCCACAAATGAAAACTATAGAAGTTTAAAGAGTCCAAAGGATAGTAGTTATTTTCTTTGTGCTTTTTTAACAGATAGCCCAATAAGAGACTATTATGTATATTAGTCATTAATACTAACCATGCAAAATAAACAAACAGAGAAGGAATCATTCAGACCTATATTGCTGTTTGCCCATATGTACATACAAAAATATATTTAGGTAGGAAAGAAGACAATTTAATTTTCAATGGAGCTTAGACAGTTCAGCATAGATGTGTTTTCTGTATTAAGCAAAACACTTCCAGAAGCCATAATGTACCTTAGATAATATCATCAATAAGGCACCCTAAAGAACTCCATGTACAAATGCATACTTTAAACAAAACTGGTGCATTTGTTTCTGAAAACCCTGAAGAAGAGGTTAAAAGCACCTTGGATCAATTGCTAACACTCTGATTCATGAATGGGGCCCCTGGTTATTGCATCTTACAATTTAACAGGAGCCATGTAGAGCTCAGTATTTCTGTTCTGGTAAAAACTGCCAGATCTCCCAGAATACAGTTTGCTCTTGGAATGGATTTGAAAGTAACCAAAGAGTATGGAATAGGTAGATTAGTTTCCCTGTTTGGCATTTTTCTGCTGAATTTTTACTGAGAGTCCGGGAGAAGTTTGAGTGTTGAGTATACCATTCTCAGATGTTACAAAATCAACTGTTAAGCATGACATCTCAGTGAGAACCAGCAGTCCAAAGCATTAGAAATGATGGGGTTTTTCTGTATTGCCAAATAAAAGGTGGTTTTATTTTTATATTTCTATAAATATATAAAATTCTTGAAATCCCTGGATCCTGCTTGAGTAGGTTCCAAGTGTTTGTATCCTGGTGCACATCCACAAGTAGGGTAGTGGGTTGTGGGTTTTGCAGCGCTTTCCAGCTGCGCTGCTCTTAGTCTTGCAAGGCAAATACTTAATATTTTTGTGTGTGTGACCATTTTTTCAGGCGTGGCTTTAAATCTGCTGTGAATTAATATATTGGTGAATTAACAGAATGGCAGGGATAGAAGAGGAAGGTATGTGTTCATGTTCTCCTTCATAGGATGAGAGGAAATGGCCTCAAGTTGCACCAGGGGAGGTTTAGATTGGATATTAGGAAAAATTTCTTTCCTGAAAGGGTTGTCAGGCATTGGAACAGGCTGCCCAGGGAAGTGGTGGAGTCACCATGCCTGGAGGTATTCAAAAAGCATGTAGACAAGGCACTTCAGGACATGGTTTAGTGGGCATGGTTGATGGTTGGACTCGATGATCTTAAAGGTCTTTTCCAACCTAAATGATTCTATGGTTCTATGTTGATCCGATAAAAAATTCAGGGCTCCGCCAGCACAGTCACACACACTCTTTTTTAAATTTTTGACTACTTTCTTCTCTAAGTCATCTACTCATAGGGCACGTTGAAATCCATGCTGCTTCACTTCTTTAAAATAAACTACCACAATGGGTGCTTGAAACAAAGAAACTACTTCGATATTCTGACTTCCTTATTCATATTCCTCTGCATCATCATAATCTCCTCTTTTTTGTGGCAAGCTCCATTTCACTGAAGAAATTGTATATCATCACAAACCTGTATTTTCCTGCTACTCAGTGATTGACTTCTCGTCCTTCAAACTCAGCCCGTGCTTTTGCATTTATACCACTAGCTTCTGGGACATGTAGAGCCTGGTCACTTGAGCAGGTGTTAGAATCCAGATGCTGAATTAGAATGGGCCAGAATGTGGCTCGAAACGTGTTTTGCAGATGGCCACTTTTTAACAGAGGGATGTGATATGTCAAAGATAGGAAACTTTGCGGGGACTGGAAATCTTACAGCTGCCTAAAGCAGGTGGCCTTAAGCCCCAGCTTAGTTGTACTGTGGAAAACTGAGCTCCAGCTTGATATTTCTCATCTGTCCAAGTGTGTGTGCGCAGCCCTTGGAAGTCGCTTTCTTTATATTGGATCTTGCTATTCCATTCCCTATAGATACTCCCCCAAAGGCAGTTAATATGTAAAAGCATTCCATTTCGATGTTGTCCAAACCCATGCTTTGCCAGTTGCGTCAGCCATGCTAGATTAGTCTTACTTTTGAGTTTCTGAAATATGTGAGTTCTAAATAATGCTTAAAAACACCTTTTTTGTCTTTAGCAAAAACAAGCACTGGACAGCAGTTAAACCAGAATGAAGTGGCAATCCTGCTAAACCTGCTACAGTCTAAAACAAGTGTTAGTTTGGCACAGTTTGCCCAAGTGTTGAATATTAAGGTAAACCCAGAGACTCAGCAGCAACTAAATAAAATAAATCTTCCTGCTGGAATTTTGTCAGCAGGTGAAAAACAGTCAGAACAGCAGCAGCAGCCGCCGCCACCTCCTCCACCACCGCTGGAACAGGAGCCCCTAAAACAGCCGACGGTCACGCAGCCTTCTGTACCACCTGCTCAGCTGAGTCAGCCTAAAGTTGAGACTGATGCTGCCCAGGCAGCTGTACAGAGTGCATTTGCTGTTCTGTTGTCTCAGTTAATAAAGGCTCAGCAAACAAAACAAAAAGATTTTGTGTTGGAGGAGAAGGAAAACGGATCAGGAAATGAAATGTCATTACAACTCAGGCAGCCTCCAGAGCCCACCACTCCTGTGTCTGTCAGCCGGGATGACATGGAATCTCCAGCACCTGGCTACCCACATCTGATCAAGTCATTATATACGTCTGCAGGTACTGAAGGTCTTTGTTGCTAACCAGCAGATACACTGAGCAGTGGAGATGTAATAGTTTGGGGATAAAGAATTAACGTGTTAACCATATGAGTCTGTGTGAGTATAGGAGAGATGATTAAATTGATTTTGTAGTGTTTTACGTCTGGATCATAGAATTTGTGTCTTACTGTAACAGTTGCGATGCAGACAGAGCAAAAGATGATCCCCACTCTTAAGAGGTATACAAGTGCTGGTAGTATTTCTGATGAAACAGTTACATTGCTCGTTATTCTTAGGGTTTGGGGTTTTCTTAGTGGTGGTTGTGGTGGTGAAGACAGTTCTTCAGCAAATTCATAGACGGAATTTGCCAGTTTTGATTGTGTGTTTAGGTAAAGCCTATTTTGGGGAAAGGGTATTTTATTTTTGTTTTTAGTGCTGACTAGAGCAATTTTTGAGTCAAATTCTGCAACTGGTTACTCATAACTGTCACTAACACACATGGTTGAAGGTTTCCATTGGGGTAAAGTAGTGGCTTCCTTAGTCTTCTCAAAGTTTAGAGCTCTGTTGTTGATCTTTTTGGATTGCTGTTTCAATTTTATTGCATGGTGGTTTATGTATTGCTCTGTGGTGTTTGCAGCTGTTGAAAGAAATACTCTGAAGTGGTTTGGGGATGTTTTTTGAGGGTTTTTTTGGTGGTGTTTTTTTTGTTCATGTTTTTTTTAACCTTAAGTTTTGTTCTTCCTTGATAGGGTGTGGCCTTTTGTCCCTCAAGACTTTTATCCCTGTTTGCAAACCTTTTCTGATCCCTCTTTTGAATTTTCTGGTGTTTGTGTTGCTTGAGTTTTGTTTGGGGCTTGCTTTTTTTTTTTTATATTTTTTTTAATTTTTTTTTTTTATTTAAGGAACTTGTACCATTTTTTCTTTAACTGCTTGCCTGGTGATCTTACTTTGAGGAGAAACCTTGCATCACCTTTCTGACGCAAATTAGCTGTTGTCTTCTCCAAAATAATCTGTCCAACTACCAATAAATTTAACTAATAAGTTAATGAGAATTGAAGTAACAAACTTCTGTATTGTTCCAGGAAGGAGTCCTTTCCTTTCTGGTATTGTTATTGTATATATTTATTCCAAAGCTTTTCTTTTTTATCTGCTTAGGTCAAGAGGATTTGGTTAGGCAATCTGAGATGAGGCTTCTAAACCGAACACCTGAACAAGAACGTCCTCGGATCTTGCCTCCAGACCAGCGTCCCCCAGAGCCACCAGAGCCTCCACCTCTCACTGATGAAGACCTTGATTATCGGACAGAGAACCAGCATTTGCCTATAACTAACTCTTCAGGAACAGATCCTCATGCAGGAGTGAAAGCAGCTCTTCTGCAGCTGCTTGCTCAGCATCAAGCTCAGGCGACAACAGAGGAGCCAGTACAAACAAGCATGGATTATCAGGCTAGGGACTCCTACGTAACAGGCCCAGACTACAAGGATAACTTTGGATCATCTTCCTTCTCATCTGCCCATTATGGCAGTAGCGACGGAATAGGAAGTGGATCATCAGGAGCATTAGAAAGGAGGAGCTTCCTTGGAAACTCAGATATTCAGTCTTTGGATAACTACAGTACTGCTTCATCTCACTCTGGTGCTGCCCCTCCTCCATCGGCCTTTTCAGAATCCTTTCCCAGCTCAGTAACTGGTTACGGAGACATTTACCTCAACACTGGCCCTATGCTATTTAGTGGAGATAAAGACCATAGGTTTGAATACAGCCACGGCCCGATCCCGGTTCTGGGGAGCAGCGGTGATGCTTCCGCAGGGCCAGAGAGTACGCACTCTTTGCCCACAAAGATGCACAACTATAGCTACGGAAGTAACTTACAGGAAAATCCCAGTGGCATCAGCCACATGCATGGACAGACTTGGACTTCTCCTGCCCAAGGACCCGGATATTCCCAAGGATACAGGGGACACATTAGCACATCTGCAGTGAGAGGGCGAGGCAGAGGATTACCATATTGAGTATCTGTTTTTCCTCAGGCACATCATTTTTATCTGGAAAAACTTTTTTTTTTTCCTAGCTGCAGTTTAAAGCAGCAATTCAACAGACTTGAATAAAGTTAATTCAACAGCTTTATTTTTATGTGGAAAAGGGTCTTGCATACAGTAGGAAAAATTAAAAATGCTTAAAACTCATGCTGTCTGAAAACTAGATAAATTGATTGTACATGTTCACAAACTCTAGTTCTGAATTTTATTTTGTATTTTGGCAGTTTTAAGTGGATGCTAAATTTAGGGACATCAGCTTTTTATGGCACTCTTTCAGATCTTCTGAACTATGCACATTTGTGCTTTTTTTGTAAGTTTGGACCAACTTTTATGTAAAAAAAAATAATTTTACAACAATCAAAGCAGGGCACTGATTTATTTGGTATTTTTCTTTTTACAGAACTACCTTTAGTCAAAGGTCACTGTCAGTCTTTGCACTGCTTTCAGTGTTATTGTGGAAGGTGTACTTTGTGCTCATTTCAGATAATAAAACACAACCTTTCTCTTGATGCAGAATTTTATAAATATTTGGTCAATGGTTTTGTTTTTGTTGTTTTTTTTTTTTTCTTTCATGAAAAAAAAAAAAAGAATGGATGTTCTGGTAAAATGTTCTCTCCATCTCCCAGGCTTGTTTATATAAAAACTGTTTTACTTGAATGGTAAGTGCCTTAACATATAAGCTTAAGGTCTGCAAAAATTTGGAAGTACTTTATAGATCGACATGAAAATAATACCTAAACCTAGGTAGTTAACATGAAAATTCAGATAATAATAGGCAACTCAAATAGGTCATAACCTTGTGCTGTTTACTTCAGGTGGGCCAGTTACTTAGAGACCTAATCTTGAAGAAATCATAATTTCCCAATTTAATTTCATGAGAAACGTTGAAAGTGCTGAGAAGAATGAAGAGTGTAGTTTTTCCTCAGCTCCCTCTTGGAGTTGTAGTGTTTTAGTTCCTCTGCCAAATAAACTATAATACTTTATAAGTCCTTACCAAGTGATGAAATAGGTTTTTTGGGTTTTTTTTTTCCTCTTAAATGTCAACAGCAGTAATGACTTTACTGTGTGTGAAAAGCTGACACTGTCATCTTTTTACCACAAATACTGCATTATAGGAAGTAACCAAAGGAAAAATGACCAGTATTTAAAGCAACAGCAACATGTTTGACACTAGTTCTAATTCTCTGTAAACTTGTGATTGTGCCAATTAATCAATTTGATATCTGCTATCCCACAGAATATTTTAATATTGGAATCGAGTCTCTCTGAACAACTGATAAAATGACTGTAGTTAAAACTCTTACCAAGAGCCACTCCTCATATTAATTACAACTTCAAGCGTGGGTTTTTTTTTCCTTTGACAACAAGTGGTCTCTCTCCTGCAGAGAGGAGGTATGGTTATATTTTGCATGTACGTAAAAGAATGTTTTAAAGCCCATATTGGAAACAATTTTCCAACTGATTATCCAGTTGACAAATCGGTACCTTATGTAACTGAGTGTTTAATTATTACTTTTTAAAAAGTAAAATTTCTACTTACTCTATTACAAATGTAGTCTTGTCAGTGACTTTTTGGATTTTCAGAATAGAAGCCAAAGTTGTTGGTGTTTTGTTTTGGTTGAGTTGAAAATCCTGGTTCGTATATGGCTAACTACCACACTGTAGAGCATGGAGAAACTCACTTCGCTAACTATGTAGCGTTTGAGGATCTGGCAAATGAGAAATGGAGAGAGAGTCATGCTGCTTATGAAGTCCCTGTAAGTCTGGCAGTTGCCTTCACTAGACACAGTAGAAAATCCTGCGATCTGAAAATAAAAGTGGCCCCGTCAGAAACAAATACTTACGGCCTGAATAGCCTGTGCTTAAGAAAAACAAAAGCTTCATTTGTGAATGACAGTGCATTGGGTAGTTTTCCTTGAGTAAGGACACCCCCATAGCATTTTTCTGTTAGTAAAATATTAAAGGCAAAAATCATTGGTGTCATTTAGATATGGACAGTGTCAGCTAAGGCTTTTTGTTTACTACTCTTTAAAAAACAATCCCACAGTGATTCACACAGATTGCTTTTTTCAGAATCAAGCAACAGACTTTCAAAGCTTTTAAGCAGTTGCTTTCACTAGAAATGTGCAGTCTGGCTTTACTTTCCTGTACTTCGAATGTAACTGCAGGTGATAGTTGGCTAAACAAAGCAGGTAAGTTCAAATGGAAGGTAGATCTCAGCGGACTAAATGATTTGACTTCCAATACAAAAATGCAAGGAAGACATTGTGTCTCCTACTGCTTCCCTTGTGGAGGTAAATTTCCGAGTCATTTAGTTCACCTCATTTAGTGCGGAGAAGTCAGCCCCCTCTGCATGTGTAAATGACAGTGCAGTTTCCTTACGGGCTGTCAGTACATCGTTCCGCCGAAATGGATTTCAGTCTTCGGCCACGGAAAAAAAAAACCCCAAAACAGCACGAGTAATCCTGACTTATGAGGAGAGAGAAGGAGATGCAATAGACAGTTACTTCCAGGTGAATCAGAAACAAAACCGTGGCATGCAGTGGCAGATGCGTACTGCACAATGACTTTTCCCCAAATTCAGTTTAAGCCTGTGACTTTGAACGCTATATTTGCCTGGGACAAAAGTGTTGGGATCATTTGGAGGGAAAGTTCATGTTTCCATATACGATAACTCTGAAGAGGTTACCTTCTCTGCAACCCGGGGGATCTTCTTGGCTCTTTTGCTGACAGCCTTTCCTCCTGGGCAGGTAGAGGCTGCGTGTGGGTAAGGAGCTCTGCCTTCCCTCCGCAGGGCAGCCCTTGGGGTGCATGGCAGGAGGATTTCTCCCTGCGGCCATGCTCCCCTGGGCCTGGAGTTGCCCCGGGCAGGTTAGCAGCCAGGGAACTGGCTGGGTCTAAGGACTGTAGGTCCACGTTCATTTGCACCAGACCTGTGTGTTACCTATCAAAATTTCTTTTGAATTAAATCACATGACAAGGTGCTTACGTCAGTTCAGAATTTTACCCTTTTGAAGTAATTTCACTTGGCAGAGTGAGTCTGTACTAGTTTGGCATTTTACATCATGTGGCTCTTGCATTTTTGATGCAGCAGTAGACGTTCTGAAAACCACATTATTTTTCTGTGGAGCTGTGGCTTTTGTTACTCCCCCCCNCCTTTGGGTTTACATTTTCTGTGCTGCAATTCCAAAGTGTGCTACAGAGACCTGGACACTACATCGAAAAGTAAGTGTTGTGTGTTTGTATTTCTAAATAAACATAGCAAAATACTGTAATCATGGACTATCAAGTAGCAAGTACTTCATTATTTATATTAAGTGGTCTTCAGCCATACCAAGAGGAAGAAAGCAAGCACGACTGGACTGCTATGACCATGACTTAAAACGCTTAGATTATTACAATACTTAAAATCAGCCAAAGGAAAAGGAAACTGCTTTTATCATGGATCTCTGGTTGTTGTTGTTATCTTGAGCAGAAGGAGCAGTGTTAGGGAAGAGGTGTAAAAATACATGTATCCTTAAATGTTAATATAATTTCTTGGAAAAATAATTTTAAAATGACAAACTTTATATTTTCTTATGTTTCCATAAAACATGGTCTATGTTAAATTTTCTCCATACCATGGTAGTGTAAGGTGTTTTCTAGAAGCAGAGGCGGTAAGTGCTGTAATGTAAGTTCTTACGGTTTTGAGTGCTCTTCTCCTTTTGCTTGGTGCAGGAGGCAGTTTCCGTTTTGGTGAAGTTTACAGTTGGATGAGTTTAATAGATAATTGTAAGGTAAAGACTGAAGGACTGAAGTAACATGGGATACCTCTTGTCTGTGGGCAAATTAGATCTCAGACCATGAGTTCTGTTTCCAAGAGAGAAAAATCTCAGATGTATTTCTTGCGTTCTTCTTTTTGTTAATAAAACACGCAAGTGTTTTGCGTACAACATTTCTCCAGTCTATTCTGTTACACTGTTTTTTACATAGGGAAATTTTGGCTATTTCCCTTCTTGATAGTTTTGGGATGTTCTATATATGCGGAAGTATGTCATGAAATAAGGAATCACCAGAAAACTGATTTGAATTCTGTATTTAAAAATGAAATGACCTTGGGTTGACTTAAAATCGAACTAACTTTTGCTTATCAGGGTGAAGAATACTTTATTGCAGGAGTTATTTCAAGACAACCTAATTTAAAATAATCAAACTGTTATGCTTCAGCTTGCTTACTTTGTTATTTTAAGCCATTTGTATATAAAATGTATTGTGCGGCCTGTAAATAAAATACATGAAAACTTGAAGCCTTTCATTGTTTTCCCTCTCCAGTTGTCAAACAGCATTTCAAAAGAACGTTGGGTTAAACTGAGGTGGGTTTTTTTAGTGTCCAAATGAATATAATTTTCAGTGTGTTAAAATTCTGCAAGTTATTAAAAAAATATTTGCCGCTGCAGTGCTTTTTCAAAGGCAAACCGCAGCGTCTGGCAGTACGAGCGCTAATGCAGGAGCCGAGGTGCAGCCAGCGAGCGCTGACGGCGCAGCAAAAGCAGGCGGCGTGCTGGGACGCGGTTAGGGGACGTCGGCCCTTCCTGTGCTGAGAAGATGCTGCTGTTGCCAGCACCTCTTGCGTGAGCTTTTTCGGGATGGTGGCCTATGTATAACGTGATGTTTTTTCTTAGCACTGTCCAAGCAGAGGTGCCGTTAATATTCCGCACCGCTGTCTCTTTAAAGAGGTTGGTGTGTGCATTAGAAGTAATGGGAAGTCAAACGCAAAGAGCCAGGTATTTTCAGTGTCTGGCTACGTGCGTACACTGCTGGTGAAGCACTGTAAACCGAGCGTGGCTTCAGCAGCTGCACTTTGAATGCCTGAGGCTTCGCTGCTTTTTTCCTGCTGTATCTGCTAATCTAATGAAAATGTTTGTGTCTTTCAATAAATGCTGTACTTAAATCAAAAAATGAGGCACTTGCGTACGTTCAGTTCTCTTAAACTCCAGGTCGGATGGACTGCTGCTGTCATCGCTTCAATAACTTGTCATTGATAAAGTTGGAAGACAGGCGGTGAAGGTGCTATAGGAAGTTAGGGGGGCCCGCAGCATTTCCATAGGTGTCATTTGACGTTAGGCTGGGAAAATGAGTAGCTGTAGCCCAAAGCACCTTCTCACTTCGGGGACAGTGCTTCCGCAGCAGCTACAATTAAAGCCTGCATTTTACTTCTGATGACCAAATCAGGCTGTACTACGTAGGATGGTGACTTGCACATGGTAGATCAGACAGTTGTGTGAAACAATTTCTAGTTGTCTGCTCTGTTTTTCTCATGAAAGCTGCTATTGCGATTAGTAACATGACAAAGTTCGCTCTGGTTTATGTTGGAGTATGAACCTGTAATGGTTTAAGAATGGTGCTGCATCCCATTCATTCAGCTGTTGGTGTCATACGGCCACAAAGCTGTGCAAAAAGGTACCAGTAATAATTCCAGTGGGATCTGCATGTGAATCAATATCCTCAGCTGCAAATAAAATAGCATCGAGTGAAAGGGAGAGACGCAAATAACTGCAGAACAGCCTGTATCAACACAGAGCAAGGAACGTGTCCGTGAAATTGGCGGCAAGAGAGGAAACAAACCATCTCATGTCACAGCCATGAATTACTGCCTGTTAGCTTTGAAAGAACCATGCAATTTTGCAGAAACTTCTGTTAAATTAGCTGAACGGGGATTAGGTTGCTTCTATTTTTAAGGAATGCCTGTAAATCCTGACAGGCCATCCGGATGAAGGGGATTACAGCTACCAAACTCCCCCATCACGTGGAAGAAAATGCAAGTCAGAGCTCTTGGCAGTGACAACAAACAAGGGGAGAGAGAGCTTCGTTTGACAAATGAGGGGAACTGTTTCTTTTCCCAGTCAACTGCGTTCGCTTCTGTGGAGCTTGAGGGTTTTGCTTTTAAAGCCGCTTGCTCATTATAGCTGCTTATTTTGGGCTTTTTTTTTACTGCCCGTGGAGAAAACTCTCAGTCAGTGTGATTTAAATGAGAAGGAACTTTGAGCCTGAGCATACAGTAATGTTTTCTTTTTCTTCAGGTATGGCAGCCCTCGCTAATAGGCAACATTTGGATTGCTTTTCACAGCATGGCTTTGATTCCGCTTCAACTATTCCTCTGTGGGTAATTTGGCTGTAGTATTGATATGGCAAACTCTCATAATGTGACGAATGCGTCTTTAATAGGACTTCTTGCACAGAGGCTTTGTGAAGATTTTTTTCAATATTAGAAAATACAGTGTAGAAGAGACATAACTGGGTAGAAAAGGGAATACTTGAGTGTAAGCTTTACAAAAACCAGCCTGGGAGCTTCTGGTACTCGCAAGCAGATCTGACAGCTGTGTGCTGCCCTTACGGTAACTCGGGGGGATTAACTGGTTTCTGCGGTTAGTATTTGACTTGTGCAGATGTGTGTCTCTGCTATACTTCCCCCTACAAGTGATGGTATGGTAATAGTTGCTAGAGGATGCAGCTGGAAGTGAGTGTTTCATGTGCAAGTCTAGCACAGGTAGGTGCCTTTTTTCTTTCCTCCGGCAAGCTCTGTTCAGACCAGTTTTACAAATGTGTAAAACATGTTAGCAGGTTCTGACATGGGGGGAAAAAACAATATTTCTCCTGCCTTTCAAATGTTTTCTGAGGATCTTGTTTTTTCCCAGGTGGCGGTGGTAGGGAAGTACTGATGTCCGCTTGCCCTGCCCTGGGGGGCCTCTCTGAGCATCAGTGCCACAAGAGCCAACGCTGGTTTGCCTCATTGCTCCGCATCACCCTGAGCAAGGAATGGGCTGTACAGAGAACTGGACAGAAGCCTGGTTTAGGAGGGGATTTTCTTTCCCTGAACAAGGAGCAAGGGAGAGTTCATTGCTTATGTGTCCAGCAAGGGTGCTTTTACCTTCATTCTCCTCCATCCTCACCAATTGCAAAAGGATCTACAGGAGTGGTTTCAAAGCAGGACCTGGTTTTGTTTGGGGTTTTTTTTTCTGTTTTTCTTTGCTGCCATTACTTTCCAGGGAGCTTTTGGATGTTAGTAACCACCATAAGACTTCCCCAAGTCTGCTGAAGTACTGAGTGTTGCTCCTCCTGGACTCCATGGCGCTCCCCTTTTGCTTTCTCCACTAGCAGCTCACTCCTGTGGGCAACATGTAGGGCAGCTTTCAGGGACTGGGACAGGATGTTCTCCTCATCTCTTCTCTCAGAGCTGAACTCCAGTAGCTCATGTTACAACTTCTGACCTCAAAGACTAGTGGCAGGAAAATGCCTCTTACACAGGTCTTGTCTCCTTCTTAAACAAAAAAAAATAAGAATTCATATGCTGCAGACTTGACTGACACAGCTGCCTCCTGGTCTGCTTCTCTAGATTAAGAAGAATAATGCGTCAGCCAAGAAAATGCCATTGGTTTCAATAAATCACCAGAATTTGAATCACCAGAATGGCCCAGCCTTCTGCTAAGGTCTCCTGCTGCACTACATCTGCTTGTTCAAGCCTGATTCCCTTCTGTTTCACCAAGGTAAGTGCATAGCTGTGTTGATACTCTAGAAATACTCCAGGCTTTTTTTTCCCTAGCTATTGTTTCAAATTCTTTGATGTACCAGGATGTAGGGAAGAAAGTGTATACAACAGGCTGTAGAGCCGTACACAAGCTCTCTCCTTTGATCCATTCCCTGATGAAGATCTCATGGAGCAAGAATGGAGGAAGGAAACAACCTCATCTGTCCAGCTGAACTTGGCTTTGCTGGGCAATGCACTTGCTGGTGGGATCTGCTTTTATTTCTAGCTGGGGAACATGTGTTGTACTTAACACTGAAAAGCTCAGAGTATCTTTCAGGTAAAACGCAAGGGAAGCACCTTCCTCCCACACTTGTGAAGCCAAAGATTCCCCATGCTCTTACCTGAAGAAGGACAGAATAATTTACCAGCATTTTTTTCTACACGTTTTTCACTGTGACCCACTTCAGCACCTTGTCTGGAACTTCATCCAACAACAATCTCTCTCTTTTTTTTTTTTTTTTCCTCCCACCCACCAAACTGAGCCCTAACCTGCTTTAAAAATCCCTCCTTGTAGGGAGAATAGAGCTTGTATTTCAATGTGAGAAAATCAGTAGATGAGAATTTGAAACAGCCTGGAAATGGGGTTTTCCTGAGCTACAAAGCATTGTCTTCATGTTTCCATTAGTAGTGCTGCTTCTCCTTTGAGCTATGGGAAGGGCAAGTGGAGGGTACAGAATCTCTCTGTGCTCCATGCCATCCCCGGTAACTCTCTCCAGGCTGTGCCTGCTGAGGGCCGTGACTTAGCAGTGCACGTTATGGGGCACATAAGTGCTGTTAAGTGTCTTTAGTGGGTTTTTTGGAGGATGGACACCCAACCGTAAAATGACAAAACCCAACCAGAGTACAACAGTTTTGTTCATCTCCCCTTCTGACCCTGCGGCTGCGCGTGGCAGCCCTGCCCTGGGCAGCGCGATGCTGCGGCCGCTGCCTCCTCCGTGCCCTTCGGGCTCACGGTTTGTGCAGGGCTGGTGCCGGTCACACTCCGAGGAGGAGGAGGTTGGAGGGGCAGGGTACAGCGAGGAGGCAATGCTCTGCTGCAGCAGGGGCCTGGGAGTGCTCAGAGACATGGTGGCACTGTGGCGTCCTGCTGCCTTGCACAGAGGTTGGCTTTGACCGGAGCTTCCTTCATGGAGCATCTGGAGCGTTGGGATCCAAGTCCTAGGCGTGCATCTGTTTGTTCCCAGCCAGAAGCATCGTTTGCCTCCTGGAAGAGTTGAAATAGTCTCGCTGGTTCAATGACAAGATGATTTTCAGCAACCTGCTGCTCACCTCGGGTGTGTAACCACACAGCATCCAGCAGAGTATATCGTTCTTCACCCCCTCTGTAGGAAGGGAATACTTGCCCCTCATCAGCACAGTTGGTAAGCACACCACAACCCTTCTTTTCACCTTACCTTGGAGGGGAGGGGGTTTAGAAAAATGCTGTTACTTTTCATATGGGAATCTGGGAGGAAGGGGCTTGTCTGAGGTCACACAGGATGTCTACAGTGAAGTAAGGAGCCGAATATGGGGGTGTCTTGTCTGTTTTGCCTGGGTTACAGCAGCAAGCGCAGGCATGAGCATGCAGATGGTCCAGGTTTTGTAATGCCACACCAATATTTGTCGCTAAATTGTAAGCTCCAAGACAAGGTAAACTGGAAATCCTCTGCTCTGAAAAATTGGAGGAAGCTCCAAAATGCTTTTCCAATGATACTGCTATTCTCACAGAATGATGTTTAGATTATAGTGTAAAAAACCCAAATACTGCTGTGTAGCATCTTTAAAGCCAGCATTACTGATGCTATCTTTTGTATGTTGGTTTTATTATTCCTTCTGGAAAAATGGTTTTTGGATGCTCCAGCATTTGCTATTCCCCAGTTCCCTCCACCAGGCCAACGGATGTTGATTTTTTCCCAAAATACAAGATAGAGTACTAAGGCTTAGGTTAGATGAGGTTGCTTCTTGTTCCATCCTGGACAAGTTGCTTAGCTTCTTTGTGCCTTGTTGCTTGTCCATAGAATACGAATAAACAGTTGTACCCTGTCCCTCAAGACCAACTTCAGAATAAAAGCATTGCCTGAGTTTCTCTAGCGCTTACTGGCATTTTTAAGATCATTGGAAAAATGGTGATCTTCTTCCTCCACTTCACAACTTTCTGATCTGCACCCCTGCAACGCAATACATGATTGAGAGATCAGAACTTCTGCTTTGCAGCTGACCCGATGGCAAAAAATACAGGGAAGTTACAGAAGCGGAGCAGGCCATCCCCTGCCTTCCTCTGCTGGAGTTTAAAATGAAAACACATGCCCGTACTGGGAAAGAAAGGATTCTGTGCGCAAAACCAGCAGCCAAAGTTACCCATGTGCAGTCCCATAACCTTCCCCACTCCACAAATACTCTTAAAAGCTCGTGTCATCTCTGGGCTGGAGCCCTTGCCCTCGAAAGAAGGAAGGCAGTGGGCTATCTGCCTGCGCAGGCACCTTGTTGCTTTCTACCCTGCTACTGCAGAACAAAGATTAATTGTGACCATTTATGTTAATACCTTTTTTGTGAAAATCGTTCGTTGGGGGGGGGAGAAAAATAGACTAAGAACTACAGAAGGCATGGGAAATGAACAGAAATATATTAATGATGTATATGAGAAGTGGGGTAGTAAAGAATAGTTAAAAACTTATTTGCAGATGGTCTGGTGATTCCACATCAGGAAAGTATTACTCTAAACCTGGCAGGCTTTATTAGAAGCCATGTACATTTTTCTTCCCGGATTGCTTCTCGTTATGGATTGCAGATCCTGCTCTGAGACTTCCAAGCAAGCACATACAATTACGCAAGACAGTGAAAGAAGACATGCAGGTAGTAGTAACAATTTTTATTTGTAAACTGTACTTGCAATTACAATATTGCCTTTTGGGAACAATGACAAAAAAACCCAAATCCCAGAGAATTTTGCAGACCTGTTCTATCCGAAATTCAACCCTGTTTCAGCTTCTAGCATCAGGTAAACCAGAGATGGCCTGCTCTTTTAACCGATCTTCTGGGAGGCTCCAGTTTGGTTTGGGTTTTTTTTTGTTTGGGTGTTTTTTTGTTGTTGCTGGTTTGTTTTTGGTTTTATTTTGTTTTGGGATTTTGTTTGTTTTTGTTTGTTTGTTTGTTTGTTTTTCCTTTAAGTACAGCATTTGTCTTAACTGTAAGAATGCAAATTCTTTACTGACATCCAGGGAAACCTTTTGCATACTTTATTGAAGTGCTTGTCGCTTGTTGTTACCTTGCAGCCTCTCGACTCATCTTTTTAATTTCTCAACTCCTGTATTAAGGTTTCAGCATTACAGAGCTTTTGTATTCTAAAAACTATTATGTTATGCCCTTTGTTATGTGAAGCAGTAAATCAAAGCACCACTTTGCATCTGAAATCCAGTGCTTTCTGGGGTTATTCAAAATGTAAATGTATGGCTAGATACAGTGTGATGAAAATAAGGTGCTCTTGATTTTGTAGAAAGGATAAATGTGAAATGCAGAAAGGATACGCTAATATGAAGTCTGTGACAGGAAATTAATTTTAACTATGTCTCCTATTATTTTAGTATGCTCAGAGATAGGCATGCAGGTATGCAATTTATATGAAATCATAATTTCATACAATTCATTTAAATATGGATTCGTATGCATGATATTTATATGTAAAAATAAAAAGGAGCCATACCTTGTCACAGTATGTCGTTCACAGGCTGGTAAGTAAAGAAAATACTTTTTTTAAGCAACATTTTTTTTAAAAGCATCTGTTATTCTCCTTGAAGTGATGAATGAAAAAAATACTTGATTGAGAAAATGTCAACATTTAAAAGAATGAGAAAATGTCAACATTTAAAAGAAAACATAATTTTCACTGAAATCTTTTGGTGAAACTGTCATGACTGCTTAATAGTCTTTTTTTTCTTGAATGTGTATTTCCATCAAGTTCTAAAAATATCTGATTACTTAAGATACAGTCTCAATATGAGGCATCCTCCTGTCTTGGTTAAAATATGTTTGTCTAAATATTTCATCTCTATGACATGTTTGTGGTGCCAAGAGCAGAAGGGAAGTAAACAGCATCCAACAGAATTAAATATAGTCACTGCAGTCTGTAACAAAATAAAAAAGTTGGTAGCTTAAATATTAGGTGAGATCATCAATTACCTCTGTAGAATTGGGAAGAAAAATATAATGAGAATGAGAGGGATCAGTTATATTGACTAATTAAAAAAAAAAAATCTTCTAAAACTCCTCCTGACAACAAAAGAGGCTGCAGATAACAGGAAAAGATCAGGATTTCAAACACAGAGTAGAAAGAACATCAATTGCAGATGCTTCCCTGACACTCAATTTGAGGGAATCTATTTCTAGTTGTAAGTGCGATCGATATTCAAAACAGCTTCTGCTGTAGGAAAAGGGGATAACTGACCAAGTTTCTACACAATGCAGAGACAAGAATTTGACAAGACAAAATCAACATGAACAACATTCAGGCACACGCTTTGCTGCGCGGAGACTGTTTAATAGGACACGGGCTCGACCTCTTCCAACAGAGTACCATTTGGTTGCACGACGCTTTGACAAGTTGTGTAACTCTGTTGGAGGATCTCCCAGGGCAGGAGAGAACACATCAACAGCAGCGTTATTAAATTCATAAGCACATAAATAGAGCCAACAAATTGGATTAGATTTCTTATCGGTAGGATTTTTGTAAAGCGGGTTCTCCAAAGTGTATCGGGGAAGCTGGCAGCTCCTACTGTTCTTCAGAGCAGTTCTAAAACTGTTTGTAAGTGGGAAGGAAAAAGCTGCTCAAGTTGACGTTAAATGCTCAGTAGTTAGAAAAAGCAAGAAATCAGGTTTGTAATGCTTGTATTACACACCCTGTGTTTTGCAAAACATCATCCACATCATTCATTGTATTACATATTGCTGGAATATTAAATTCAGCACTTCCACAGCTTGACCACTACTAGCAACACATTAACATTTTCAGGCTTGATTTTCTGTAGCTTTTTAAAAATAAGATGCATGAAAAGACTTGTAATTACTATGGTGACAGTTTTATGATCTAGAAAGAGATTATGCCACCTAAAGATCCTGCCCCTGAAAAATCCCCAGCCAAAAAACCATCAAGACCTGAAACCTCAACTCTGGAAGTGAATTTGTGGATTATTCTTCCATTTTGGAACACGGAAAGCTTATTACAGTACAATTTAGAAAACTGTCACATTTTGCTTTCTGATTCATTAATCTGAAAAGGTGAACCACATTTGTCTCCAAGAGGTGAGAGAGCAGGTGCTTCACCAGATTAGGTATCTATCAGTTATGAAGATACTGGTCATTAAAAAAAAAAAGTATCATTAAATTAATGGCTAGTAGAGCTAAAGACTGGTTTACTCCATGGTAATTGCTTGAGAATCTTCCAGTGGAAGGGGCTACACTTTTGATTACAGCATAAATAATTTCCATTTGCAGTGAAATACAATAGTACAAGTATCCCTCTCTCTTTCTTAGGAGACTGTGACCTCCACTGCTATAGCATTGTGCACGAAAACCTGATGGTTATCTTAGTTTGAAATTGTTCCTGCTGTCATTGCAGATTTTAGGTCAGATAAAGGATGAAAACCAAACCCCCTGTTAACTTCAGCAGGGATTGCCATTTAGTTCTCCAGTGACAGAATTTCCCTTTTAAACAGAATTTTGTTTTTTGCTAAAACTACCTCCCATTTTAAAAAATTATGTATAATTTGGCATACTTATTTTGGCCACAGAGGACTTGAAATGCAGCTCTCCTTGAGAGCTGTGAAACACACAAATGTGTGGATTATCAAAGAAATCATGGAGATCTCAGTTGTTCCAAGCCCTTGCACGCTAATGACGTAAGAAGTGGATTTCTTTTGTTACAAGCAATGTTTCTGAGTTTATTTGTGTTCTCTACAGCAAACTTGAAAGGTGCTCAGGAAAAGGAAAGTGGTTTTGCAGTCTTGTATCAGAATCTGGAACATTTAATGAATAGTTATAGCACAGAAAGATGCTCACAGGATTAAACAGCTACCATTTATCGTTAGTATGTGTTGGAAAGTGTGGCTGCATTTCTGCTGGCATCCCTCCTCCCAGGAAGGTGATGTGTTTGAAACTTGCTCTGAAAATTCTATTCGTTAATCAGCTGTAGGGAATGCAACAGGGAGAGTAGAAAACACTGGGCTCTCTTCTGCCACTAAATAGTAATAAGGTTTAACCAAGACACCTTCTCTTGCTATTCTTTAATTCTCCCATTTGTAAAATTATGGAATAATAGTATTATCCTCTCTAAAGGCTGATGTGATGCTTAATGAAATGTAATTAATGTGTTGGTTTAACTTTATATTAAAAGCAATGTTTACATCTGTAAGGTGAATTTCTGTTTAGAGGGATATAGGGATTAGAGCTATTTCTAGAACTGTGCATTATTGTTCTCCTATTTGCACAGATCTTTCACACTGGGCTGTGTGGAGCAGTGGAGAGGCTAAATAATTAGAGATAAGCCCCGATTTCTAAATCAGATTAAAAGGGGTTGCTTGCACCCCCAAACAGAAACACAAGAGATGGAGAGTTGTAGACTTCCAACCAGTTTGTGTGCAATACCACAGTTTGTCTTGAAATCAGTTTGATCCACCCCACGCCACCCCCCCAGGTAGTAACTCTCGTTGAATGTTCTTCATGCCATAAATATGTTTATTGTGCTTCACAATTTCCCATACATACTTAGCTGATTTAGGTATAGAAAATTTGGACAAATTTGGTAGTTTTTAATAAGAGAAATAAATTGGGTTTGGTAATATATTCTAAAAGAATATGTTGTATCATTAGCTTCAACGAAGGATTATACAAACTTATAGTCAACAGGTCCACCAGGAGAGACAAGTACTGAACTAGATGACTGGTCTGACCCCGCTGTGGGATGCTTTTTATTCTTAAGAATTTAAAAGAAGGACAAAGTGACAGCAAGCAGATGTCTGTGTTTACACTACTCCAGGACAGTCCTCTCTGGAGAGGAAAGGGAAATTCCAAGAAAAAGCTGTGAATTGTTTTCACTCTTTCTGCCCGTAAGACAGCAGATGCAAATGCTGTTTTCCAGGGCCTAAATGTAACGAAGATGCCAAAGATGTGGTAGCTAATGATTAAAATTTAGGAGGGTTAGTATGTGGAGTGCTATGATGTTTGTCTTTCGGGTATTCGAGGAGTTTTTATTTTAGGTGCTATTTTAACCATTGCCCTAAGAGATGAGGAAACACAGAGGAACACGGAGCATGTACCTTAATACCTTAATGCAGTGAAATGTAAGATCACACATAAAACTATCAGTGAAGTTGGTCACATTTACAAGACACAAAAAGATGGAATGAAGCGACAGTGAAAAGGACTGCTACCTTCCAGTGTGATGCTAAAATTAAGGGTTCATATGCAACATAAGCAGAGGAGTATTAATCAGTGGGGCACTAGTACATGATTTTAATGAAAGCAAACAATTACTTTAAAACTTATTAGAAAACCTTCAGAAAACAGAGAAACAATTCAGTCCTAGAAAAAATGTCCTAACATGACTGTAATGGCTATATTTAATTGTTGCAGAGAATGTTCAAATGCTATTTGATCACCTACTTTGAATAGAAATTTGATACATGACTCTTTAATACAACATGAAAATGTAAAATATAATCCATTGATGGGAGCTTGTGTTAGACAAAGCCAGCCTAGATAGAAAGCAGACTTTTACATGACAGTCGTTGGGCTTGGGATCAACTTGAATTGATAGATGCTGGCACGTCTGCCATCTGAAACCTTCAAATATTAGGTAACTATGTTGTGGTTTAAATGAAGTTGTCAGTTTGATGTGGGAGTTGCCAGGTGAGGTTTGGACCCAACATTGTGCAGGGTATCAGGAGAAATACTAATTTCTAGCACCAACCAATGGACAGTGAGATTTGGGATTTGACAAAATCTATGTAGAGTTTCTTAGGAAAAAAATATTTCACATACTGCTTTAGTTCATGGAATCCACATTTTAC
The DNA here is from genome assembly GCA_013401275.1 of Pandion haliaetus. NCBI lineage: Eukaryota > Metazoa > Chordata > Aves > Accipitriformes > Pandionidae > Pandion > Pandion haliaetus. Next base: position 21,094 of record VYZV01009290.1, read on the forward strand.
TGAAAAGGTCTGTATCCCATAGCTCTTAACAAACTAGTATCATTGAAGCTATTCATTTCACCTGCTCTTTAGGACTCAATGTGTATGGACTTTGCTTGGAACTTTAAAAATGATTCTTCTTTACCTTTTTGAAAGATGCTTAAAATTTGGAATTAGTAAAAAGAAATAATAAAATAAAGAAAAAAAAAGCCAACATGACCTCAGGACAAAGATAATGCAGCAGGGGTCTGAAAAGAATCCGCAGGAAGAAAAAAGGAGGAAGATGCAGACAGGTTACAGATGGAGGTAGCTTTGCAGATCACTTTGCAATTGATGTTGCAATGGCAATATTACTACTACTAGGGAGGTTACTGACAGCATCTGTCCTGAGACTTGTTGCAAAAGCTCACTTGAGTTAGCTTCCTTGTTTCAGACATCAGCAAGTTTAGTTTGACACACATTTTAAACTATCCAAGCTCGAACTTGTTCGATTTGAAAGCACTTGCAACATCTGCTTTGTCAGGAGAACTAAGGGAACAGTGGTAGTCAGTTCAGGATGGAAAAAGCTTCTTGTGATACAGATAGCGCTGAAGAAGACAATTTACGGATGGCTTAAGTCACAAAAGAGTGCAATCATTTTAAGGGAGAAATATCTGGTTCAAATGGAGTGTCAGCCAAAGAAAGAATATGTGAATAGTTGGTGGAAAGGGAGTCCAGAGCAAAGGCAATACTTGGCCACAAAGAACGTGGAGCTTGTGAAGAAACAATAAAGAAATGAATACAGGTCCTAGTATCTTTCTTGAGCTTTCTACTCTTTCATGTCACTTACGGGGAGACTTGTAACACATTTTGGACTCCTGCCCATGTTCTGTGCTGATGTTTTGTGATACTGCAAACAACTAAAAAAGGCTCATGCTGAACTTCAAGGCAAATGGTATGCTTATGAACGTGCAGACCCTTTCACTAGAGAGTCTCCTTGCCAGGAGGTGCCAGAGGGGGAAGTCTGCTGTACTGATGATCCTCCCCAGGCCCATAAGGAACACCAGGAATTGGATTGTTTTGGGATGCTTACACAGCAACAGGCCAATCACTGGTAAAGGTGTATACTTTGATTAGATGTGTTTCTGCTGTTTTTCTCTGATACATCAATACAGTTAAGAGTGACACCAGAATCTTGCTTTTCCTTCCTGCTCATTGGAAAGGTTACAAGACTGAGAATAGTTGCTCCACAGCAGACCTTCTGGCTCTTTAAAAGCTTCTGAAGTAGAATTTAGCACTGAAGTAACGGGCTGGACTGAAGCGGAACTATTTTTTTAGTTGACAGTAAGTGATTAAATATGCTGAATAGGAAAGGTCCCTATGCACATAGACTTTTTATTTTTGCTGCTCGTAAAACTCACTTCTCCTGGAAACGCACATTTGCTTCCTTGTCATTCATGGACTGAAAAACAGTAGCATGTTCTGCGGCTGTTGAAGGGAGAGTACCTGATTTTATGCTTTCATGAGGTAGTTTTCCTCCCTCCAACTTGGTGTACTATCAACAAGGATATGGTGAGTGAAGTATATGAATATTTAAGAGGTGGTTGTGTTGGAAAGCTACCAGGAAGAACTGGGATCAAGATGACAGTGTTTTCCCACACCCTTTTCTTACGCACTTTTTCTCTTGTCTTCTCAGAGTGACTTTGCCTCTGTCTTTGCAATGTTTAGCACATATTTGAGCACCACTTGTCTGCATGTGCAGAAGAGAACTTTTTCTTAATCTAGAGAGAAAAGGGTGGCTGCTACGGTAGGGCCATGTCTGCCTTGTACAGTTCTCACTGCACATCTGGCAATGAAGTCCATCACTCAACCAACAGAGGCTCATTTAGATGAGTTGGGAGGATTTGTGTACACTTTCACTTGTTGACATAGTTCCACCATCTCCAGCAATGTAAACTTAACAGAACCTTTAGCGGACTGGGTATGTTGGGTGGTTGAGTGGCACCAGTTTCCACCAAACCCTCCAGCAGACAACTATTGGTAGCAGACCCCTGAAGGGTGGATCAAGCCTATTCCAACGTAAGGGTCAGGAAAGGCAGGCCTATTTGGGGGGGGGGGCTACACAGAAAAGCTTTAACATATAGCTGCTGTACAGGCAGTTCCAAGGGAAAAAAAGAGACAATAGAAGACTCACCAGAGAGGAAAAATCACGGTAAGACTACCTAAGTTATCTTCTCTGGATGGAGTTAAGGTTGGGGGGGTGCGTTGGGGTGTAAAGAGAAACAACCTGCTTTTGGTAGGTCCCTCTAAACTGTGTGCCTAAAATATAAAGTACACAAAGCCTTGTGGATGTGTTTATGAATATATTTGAATCTACTGTTTTCAAGCTGTAAGAAGATAAATGATAAGAGATTTGGTTAATGAAAAGAGAGTTCTGTCACCTGCTTACTGGGGTGATCTAGTAACAGAGAGACATTAAACTGGGCTAGTACCAGGTGTGTATTCACAAAGTATAGACGATAACTATTCCTTCCTCACCTCACAGCAGAGAGGATGATAGGCTACAGAAGAGTCAATGTATATAACATCCAGCAATTATTCTGAGAGGAAATTAAACTGTCAGAAAAATGCAACCAAATGTAATAGCTACCCTTAATACAGGGATTTAAAGGTTCGTTGTGCAAGCTTTCTACGTACATGGAACTTTTATTGTAGAAGCTATTCTAAGTACAGGAACACTGCTTGTAGTGTAAGCTGTCTTCAGTTTCAACAGGGACGCAATTTGGCAGTTCATTCGAGAAAAGTTATCGCAGCTTCTCAACCTGTTGTCCATGGTGCACATACTGCTTTCTTAACATCTGGAAATGAACAACCAAATAATTTTCCTTGGTGTAATTTACTTGCCATAGCAACCAGGAGGCTATTAAAAATTTACAGACAAAAGAAATAGCTTTAGGAAAGTGGAATGGCAAGTAATCAATAGATGGACCCTTGGTGCCTTCTTAGAGTTACCAACTCAAGTCATACACTTGGACCACTTGCAGATGTTAATTCTCCCTTTCATCTTTTTGATGATTGCTGAGATTTTCAAATGCACAGTTTTATCTTAGCTTAAACAAATAAAATACTGATGAAATGAGACTTATGCAAAGATGCTAGACTTCACAGACAAGTGGTGAAGATACTTATTTTATTCTGCAAACTCAACTGTAGGAATAGTAACTGTTAATTCCCAACATCTGTTAAGGGAATACAGCTCAAAGCCTTATTTTACATTAACCTGAAAAATCTTCATTAAGCCACAGGAGGTAGTGGTTCGATTTTAAAAATGCCGTGCAACTACTACTTACAATCCAATTACTGTTGACACTACTCCCCTGTTGGCAATCAGTGTTTTTTAAAGCTTATGTTTGCTCTGTTATTTGTGGTTTATGCTGTGTAGTAATCTACAGAAGTTGCCAATTAGCTTGATCTCTCTTCCCTTGTTTCAGCATTAGCTTGTGTGATGCTTGAAAAGGGAATGATTTGCATCAGCATGAGAAGTAGGCTTTGTTCTTCCATTTATTAGTATTTACACTAATAGTTGCATCAACATCCTGTTCAGCAGTTTGAACTCTTAGGAATTTCTTTGTGCAAACTACAAAGACAGAAACCCAAAGCAAACACTTGACTCCGCACTAACAGCTTTTAAGTATCTTGAGTACGCAGCACTTAGATTGTGGCAAAATACATATGGATACCAGAAGGTTTAAGTGTATTTTAATATAGCATTACTGCTGCTCATAAAAGCAGGGTAGGACATGCAGATTTTCGGTGCAGCCCATTTTAAAACAATCGTGTTAAACATTTCACAGCTTGATGTGATGTCAAATTTTTTGCCTCCTCAGATGCTGTCACTAATGAATAAATAAAAGAGTAATTCACATTCTCCCTGTAACATAGTGGCTCACTGTAGGCTTAGAAAATGAAAAATCCCTTGAGGTGTGTTTATGTGTATGTGGGAGGGAAGGGGTCTTACTTGTTCTGTCCTTGTTAAAATCCACTTCTAGCTGTAATCTGGAAACAGGCTAATACAGGTTACACGAAACTGCAATGATGTCCCCACTCGTGCAGTCCATCTGGCACTGGGCAGACCATTATTTCCATCCCAGCATCTCAACTGCAAAAGCTCAGACCCAGCATGTGGGCTGGGTGAACTGCATTGGCCAGTTCTGGAAAATGTAAGCTCTTTCAAGTAAGGAAGGAGCCTCAGATTCAGTTGAACTACACTATGCAACCACTACCACTACCTGAATTACGACTGACATTTCAATGAAATTAAACAAACATATCTTCTTTCTTTTGTACAGAAAAAAAAGGTATAAATTTAACACATCCTCCACAGCCCTGTGGCTGTTACCTGGAAAAAGTGAATACTCAGAATTAAGCCATTTGGGGAATTAATTTTAATATTTGAAAATTACTTCCCTGGTGGAACTTGAAGGTCCAACTTTTTTACTGCTAAAAACCACTGACATTCAAAATCAAAATGCAGGAATACTTTAGCTTATATTTCTTAAATTTTTAATCTAGTGGCAGAAGCTTTGCACATCCAGTGAATCATACAGCCTTCCATTTTTGTGAAATTGAGTATGTCCAATACTCTATGTAAAACAGACTTTTCACTTCTGTCAGACAATAGGTCAAAATGGTGATTTGATGGCTTTGACTGAAGTTCATGTCACAGCAAGCCTTGAAGTTATTGATAACAAGTCAGTGCTTCTCCAGAAGAAAAACGATGAGACAGGTCTCATAGTTTGTGAGGCTGCGTAAGAATCTGAGGATGCGTAAGAATTCTTTCATGTGTGAGGTAATTTTTGAGAAATACCTTTTTCTGTCTCATTAGGGAGTGGGATGGTATTTTTTCATCTCTTTGTTAAAAACCCATTCTATCTGCAATCTGGAAACAGGCCAACACAGGTTATGCTGAATTTTAATGATGTCCCTAGTCATGCAGTCCATCTTGCACTGTGCAGACCATAGTTTCTAGCTCAGCATCTCGACTGCTTAATTATTTGCTTCATTTTTGTCCTGTTAAAGGGGGACAGAGAAGCTTTTATTTTAATAGCAGTAGTGTCAGCAGGATTAAAAATTTCACTCTGAAACTGTACTGGTTATGACCCCTTTTAGCCCCAGAAGTTACTTTCTTGTATACAAGTGTTTACAAATATAGTTCAGAAAAGGAATGTGCAACAGTTTCAGGAGTTAAACTAAAAATCAGAATTTGGAACACTGGTAAAATTTAAAATCCAGGATGTGCACTAAGCTGTGCACTGATACAGCTTAAAATGCTGCAACGCACATAAAGCTGGTGAAACAAAATGGATGACTATTTGGCTCAAAGCATCGCCTGGGCCCCACTGCACCAAAATGGCAAGAAACTTGGGGTAACCTCTAAATAGAGAGCAGGGGTAGTTTGATGACCCTGTTCTGGCACCAAGCATCTGACCAACTGTTTCTAGCCCGGTAGTCAAAGGTTTCCTAGTGTCATCAAGGAAGTAATGAGCATGAGATAAAACTCTTTTAGCCAGATCTAAAGGGTTTTAAAGGGAAGGCCTAGACTTGAGGTCTAACACTCAAGAACTAGTAATCTTGTAAAGGTAGATTCAGAAGTCCAGGTTGAAAAAGTGTTCTTGAAGTCAGCAAAGCACATTTTAGTGAAAATGGCAGAAAATGTAACTGATTCAATCTGTGCCTAGTGAGACATTCAGATCAAAAGTTACTGTAGGCAAAAAATTTGATTGTGGACTAATGACTGAATGCTGGAACTATACTACTGTTAAGCATTAACACAACTTGGTGATTTCTTTCCTTTTTTGTAGTGTAAGTTGTTTGAGCTGTCTCAAATAATAAAAAAGTTCATCTAGTTACCTGTATCAACTGGTACACAAGCTTCTGAAAGCCTAAGACATGCAAATCATTACATGACTCTTCATCAATCAGTGCAGGCAAACCTCCCTTTTCTCACCTAGTTCAAGGAAGACGGGAGGAAGGCAAGTGCCAAGATTTGGGGAAAGGAGAACAAAGTCTTTACTCTTGAGAATTAAGGAAAATGTTGTAAAAACAAGTTTAATTAATTGCAAGGGAGACTTGGCTTCTATATAAAAGCATATGTGTGAATTTGAATTCACAGCAATTGCTAAACAGAACAGTTTATTGCAGAGCTGGTAAAAAGCACTGACAGACAAATGGATGATACAATTTCCAAACTGTAAAGTTAGATACTTACGTATCTTGTGCTTCTGAGTAATCTCACTGATTTCAGAGGATTTACTCATGCAACCAACTTGAAACCCAAACAGACTATAAATCTTTTATTTAGAAGGGAGCTGAATAGCTACTTGTAGACTTTTCATATAATGCATGTTTCAAATGCTCCCCTCAGATGTCTAATTAACACATTTATATAAAGTGAGGAGCACATAAAGGTATCCTGAACAGGAAAAGAAAAACAACCTGACTGCAAAAGTAGCTACCCATTCTGTTGGCCAGAAGCATTCCCCCTGCAAAGTGTTCCCAGATTTGACATTAGAAAAATGCTACATCTCAATGCCTTATTGCTAATTCTAAAGAGAAGTAGCTTGATATGAATTTTTAAAATCCTGTTTTAATTGAAATTTTAACATTCTAAATTGTTTTACAGTTTCAATGTAAAATAGTGTGTACAAATTGCCAGAGAAGAATGAATATTCCGTAGTATAAAGTCGCAGCGAAAACCCAAACCTGAACTATCTTTGAAGAATTACAGCGCACAACTTGGGGTAACTCCTGACCCGGTGTGTTGCCATATTACACAGAACTGTGCTCGGCTGATTTAAGTTACCTTACTGTGATATAAACACAATGTAGTAGNACACAATGTAGTAGCAATGTAGTTCACTGTTATACACATCAGCAAACAGCAACAAATTAAATTAAATTTTTGGTAGAAGAGAGTTAGTCATGAGTTATACAACTCCTTTACAACTGAATAGAAAGTCAGACAAACACAATGCAAACAAAACAGAATGGAAAAGTAGCACATCAATCCAAACGTCTGAAAAAGGAGCTAAATGACTTACCTTAAAATCTAAGAAGTCTGTTGAAGAACAAAGCCCATATTCTTAGTGTGTTCATTACAGAAGAATCCCTTCGTTAACAAGACACAGGCACTATTTTGTTTCATGGGCTCATG
>VYZV01009291.1:21574-32354 GCA_013401275.1 Pandion haliaetus
TTTGTGTTTGTTTTTTGTTTGGTTTGTTTTGTTCTCTGTGTACCTGATTTTGTATGTCTTTGTCTAGTGTTCTCTTTAGGAGCACACATGAGTATAGAATAGTACAGGTGTCTGTATGTTATGTATTTTGATCTGTGGAACAGATTCCGGATTTCTGGTTCCCTGATAAAGTGCATCTGCTGCTTAGGTGGCCTTCTGTATCTTTGTTACTGCAACAGCTATGCTCCCAATTCTTTATGTTAAGAGGCTTAAAATTTACAGATTAATTCGCTTCCCTTTGTAAAGCCAGGTCGCTCTTTAAAAGGTGTAACTTGCTGTCACTAACTTCAGAGATAATGACGTCTTCTAGGTACTAGGGAGTTGACATGATGTGACTTGCATGGAAACTTTCTTTTAAGAGCTGTGTATCTTCACATGGGAGCCTGCAAGTCATTTACCTCTTTCATCTGTCTTGCTGGTAAAATTGGTGATAGCATACTGTTCAGAAGCAAATTGCAATTTGTTGACATCATGTGTATTCTTTTTCCACCTTCCTCCTCCCCCCATACAGTATCGAGTCACTGCATACCGCTATTAATTTATAGCCTCTTTAGGGCATAGTAGTCATTTGATAAGATCTGCTTTGGTCTACAGGGAAATTACTGGTGTTTCAATCAGTAAGAATGATACTCAGTGAGAAGTATACTAGTTATCCTTGCTAGGTCACAGACAATTAAAAATCCTTAATACTCTTTTGATTTCCCTTGTTTTAAAGACATGGATTTGTTCCCTAGAGCAAAATGTATTGGATATTTACAATTAGTATGCCATATGCATGTGAAAATTATGCTTATACTCCAATTTGAAAGTTGCTGAACATGTCACCTGTATCATTATTTCTATATATGGTATTTTTCTTTTAGAAGTATATTAAGTTTAGAAGTTATTCAGAAGTTTCTTTTTAGATGTACAAAAACGTACAAAATATTTTTTATAAATTAATATTGGGGGTGTTTTTAGGAGCTAAAATATAGTTTAACATCTTTTAAAGGTGAAAGCCTTTACTAGATGGTTTTGTGAGCAGTCACTTTGTGAATGGTCAGCTCAATGCATAGTAAGTCTTAATTCATTTATTACAGGACTTGGATCTACTGATTTAAGGAAAAAAGAGTACACAGTGAGGGGGGGAATCAATTGCACTGTGTCAGATCTGAAAAATGCTTACTTATCCTTTGTAACCAGTACCACCATCCCCCTCCTGAAGTTTTAACTAGCAGTGTCTGTATTAATTGTTTCATGTGGATCATAGTCCTCTTGATCTGTGTGAGATAGACTTTTATTAGGCTCTGGTTTAATGGCTATGTGTTGGATCTGCTGTATTAGGCCCTGAAAACCCAGATCCAGTTTCCTGGTTTGGGTGTTGTTGGGAATAAGATAATAAAAATTCTCAACAGGAACAGAAACTTGACTTGTAGAAATGTAGATGATTAATATTGTAGCTCCCCGGGCAATTTTAATCCAGCCTGAATTGACTCAGTTACTGCCAAAACCTGTGGTCTTGTACCCCTCTGCACTTTCCCATGTAGCCTCTTGCTAGCATGGCCATTCTGGTAGCCATTCAGCAACCTTGACTGGAAATTGTTTTCTACTAAAGCTAACCTTCCAAAGAAGACATTCCAGGTTCCAGTCGAGTTGGCTCTCTTGATCTGGTTCACCACATCACCAGCTGGCTGTTGGTGACAGCATGTGAAAGGGCTGAGAGAGTGGGAAAAGCCAAGACTCCTGTCCTCTGCGGCTCCCACTTGCTCCAGGATAACACAGGCATGGCGTTACCCTCTGACAGTTTATCCCTGAAGGGCAAAAGTAGGATTTTGTGTGTCACTTGGATGTATGTGTTTAAGTGCTTTCTTAAGCAAGTGTATCTTTTTGGGCAGTCAGGCCTTAGTATGTGATGTGTTAATTTTCGTTTGGGTGGTTTTGTGGTTTTTTGTTTGTTTGGTGGTGGGTTTTTTGATTTTTTTTTTTTTTTTTTTTTAAAGATGATCCCTTTCCAGTCATGAGTAATTGGAGGACAAGCTGAAATCTTGTTCAAATGCCATAGCAAAAAATAGAGTATGATTCCATAGTGTTACTAACTCGCATGTATGGAAGCGTATGGTACTGGGCTGTGGGTTGGCTGCCTTGTGGGGGTCCCTGAGGGGGCTGAGTGTGCCCAACGAGAGACCCTCTGAACCTCAACTTGCCTACCTTGGTTATGTCTCTCTGAAATGACGTAATTCTTGTTTCACAAAAGGATGATAAGGAGGTGTCCTGGTTTCGGCTGGGATACAGTTAAGTTTCTTCCTGGTAGCTGGTACAGTGCTGTGTTTTGGATTTAATGAGAGAATAATGTTGATAACACACTGATGTTTCAGTTGTTGCCAAGTAGCACTTTTCCTAAGTTAAGGATTTTTCAGTTTCCCATGCTCTGCCAGCGAGCAGGTGCACAAGAAGCTGGGAGGGAGCATGGCCAGGACAGGTGACCCGAACTAGCCAAAGGGGTGTTCCATAACATAGAACATCGTGCTCAGTATATAAACCGGGGTGACTTGGCCGGGACTTGCAGATGGCTGCTTGGGCATTGGTCAGCGGGTGGTGAGCAATTGCATTGTGCATCACTTGTCTTTCTTGGGTTTTATTTCTCTCTTGTTTTTTTGCTATATTCCTTTTCATTATCATCATCATCATATTTTATTATTATTGTTATATTTTATTATACTTTCGTTATTAAATCATTCTTACCTCAACCCATGAGTTTTACTTCTTTTTTCAGTTCTCCTTCCCATCCCCCTGGGAGGGGCTGGGGGGTGAGCAAGCAGCTGTGTGGTGCTTAGTTGCCGGCTGAGGTTAAACCACCACAGGAGGAAAGCTTGAAGACTCCAGTGAGGAAGTTATACGTAGAATATGGATCAGTCCTGGCCTGTAACGTTGAACAATGTGTTCTGTAACCCATACAAATCCCAGTATGCTAGTGTAGCTTCTGTTTTCCTGTGGTTAGCGTGGTAAAGTTTATGCAATTCTGACTGTCACCTGGTTAATAAGTTCACCAAAATTTCACTTTGTCTTCAAAACAAAGAGGATGTTTAATCAAAATTGGAAAATGACAATCAGGAATTCACAAGTATTTTGTTCCCTAGTGACTTACGGGTTTGAGGACTGTTTACTCCACGAGTGTTGTTGAGAATTTCTCTGAATTAAAGTAACGCTTAAATATGACAGAGGTTGAGTGAAGGGTGTATTTTGGGGATTTAGACCCACGTAGGTGTAAGAAGGCAGCTTTGCAGATGTGAGTTCAGGATCAGTATTTTCCAATTATTTTTTTAATAGAATTATTTGAATACATTACATGTTCAGTACTTTGATTGCTAAAAGGCATTGTCAAATGTTTTTCTTAAGGCACCAGCCTCTTTAACCCATGAAGGTTGGTTGATAAACATCCTCTGTTACTATAAACATCCTTTTGACCATCTGCCAACTAAGGCCTGAAAGGAAGGAGGAGGAAGGTAGAACCTTTTACTTGAGAGCTTATTTTAAGGCAGATATTCCATTATGTATGTATTTTACTGAGAAACAGATGGTTTGTGAAATGAATCTAACAAAAATACAGCAGGAAAAAACCCCCCTTTGTGAGTCCTGTGGTGTGGTATTTGTGCTGTGAATATAAGCATGATTAAGACAATTTTAACAACTGTAGTTAAAGGTAAATTGTTTGAAAGCCTTAGGTTGTCTTCCTCAAATACAAGGACTTACTTATAAACTTTTTGAAGTCCACAAACAATTCTGAAAAATGAAAGAAGGCTTTAGCCAGTAATTTCTTTAAGTAAAGGGTTTGGCATCTTGCTGTTCTCCCATTTCTTCCTCTTCCCTTCCAGATCTAGGCACAATTGTTGACAAATTAGTGAATGTGAATCAGAATTTGAATTGGTGGAAAAGTGTAAACAGAGCACACATATGCTGGTAGATAATTTCTAAGAGGAGAGTTCATATAATATTCTTTCAATAGCTAGATTTATTTTGTGTTCATTACCATACAGCTGAATTAATCTTCCATGACACTAAGCCTGTTTTTTCTTGGTGTGAACTGACTTGGAATAGAGTTTGCTTTGGTTTTGCTTAGAGGGTAAGGTCACCCCAGGGCCTCACAGGTGTCTCCCTGCCGGCTGCAGGGAGGAAGGGTTTCAGGACTTGCATTGAGTGGTGACATTACTTACCTAAAGGGCTTTTTGTTGTTAATTTATCTTTATTTTGAAGGGGTATTTTATTGTAGTTACATTAGTATTCTTTATTTACCTCTGTTGTTCATAATTACAGCTGTTTCTTTTTCCTGAAATAGCCCTTTCATATGGGCTCTAATAGTTTTCCTCTTATTACTGTGCACAGTTAGTTAAGATTTGATTTGCAGCATATTAAGATTTATTTTCTTTAACTTGTGTAACACAAAACTAAGTGATATGATTGAGTGAGAAGAGCAGCAAAGCACTGAATCTGAGCACAGGCTATTCTGGCAGCATTGTTTGGTGAAAGTAGTTTTCTTCTGGAGCCTTGTGCAGGGTTGACATTCCTGTCCTCTCCTCAGCAAAACCATGTTTGCAGCCTGGTGCAGGGATCACAAGGAGCATTCTTTTGGGTAAAAGCAAACACTTCTCAGGAGAAGTGCCCTCAAGTAACAGGTGGGTCTTCAGGTGAGCTTGGTGATAGGAGTGTTTTTCATGTGTTGAGTCTAGATATGAGGAAAGGAACCCTTACTTGTGCTTCACTGATACCAAAATATTTCGGAAAGCTAGGGAGGTGTGAGGAATACTTAAGATCAAGCTATTTTTGCGTTTGTAAGCAACCTGAGACTGTAAATCGATACCCTATTGCATTGTAAGGAAAGAACTGAATGAGCAGTGTGATAGGAGTCTCTTCTCTGGAGTAAATTTTGTGTTGTTATTGACAGCTTTTCTAGGGTATCTTACCAGCTATTTTGGGTATGCAGTGTGCAACCAATCTATCTGGAGATAATGTTTGTAAAATTCTTAGAAACGTGTTAGACCTGTGCATCTTAGAGTGCTGTATGAACATGGTGATTGCAATCCTGTGCTGAGTATGGCTTTGCTGTGTGGTGTCTTCCCTGTGCAGCAGGGTGCTGTTTTCTTAATGGCTTTATGTGGTGGTTGAGACCCTGGTAATGGAGAAGTCCTTTTAGGTCATCATCTTACAAAGTATGTGGTACCCTCTGAAATAGCATAAAAATGTCTTTAGATTTGGAAACATTCCCTTGTCAAGAAAAGACCTTTCTGTTTACCAAATCAAAACTACAACTGATAATTATTCTGTATACAAACACTGAAGTGATATGTGGGATGGTGGTTCTCTTTATTCTGGATTTCAAACACCTTTTGGTATAACATGCCAATAATGCTGTGTTCTCCACGTATTTGAAACTGGGCAGCAAATTGTTCTTCTATGTAATTGCTAGATAACCATTTGTGACCTTTCTTAAAAACCAGTCCATCAAAGCAGTTTTACATATGAATTATGAGATTATTTGCCACCGGTCAGGAGGAGATCCGTTAACAGAGTGGACCAGTCTGGGCTTATTTGATTTGTCTCCCATCTGTGAGACATCAGGACTGTGGAATCTCATCTTCAATACCCCTTACATCAGTCATGCTAAAAAAGGAAACTGTGCTATGTGTGGTAAGTAGATCTGCTGCGTTTTTTTCAACTGCTTCTGCTGAATCTCTTGGAATAAGAGTCAAACTACATCTAAACCTAACTTTGGAGTATATTGACAGATTTTAAGCCTACTTGTACCTGATAAAATTAGTATTTTAGCTAAAGTCCAGGTGTGTTTTTTCTCAAAGCAATGAATAGTTGCCTGGGGTAACTAGTAAAGACAGTGGGATGAGCTTTTTTTCATTCGGGTGTCGCAGACCTCAGACCTCTCTCTTGGCAATTGCTGTTGTAGCAGTATTGGATGGGTTCTGCATTTTCCTAGCAAAAGTGAGAATTTTTCTCTTTAAGAAGCTCAGGGTGCGGAGGTGTGGCCTTGCCAGCCTGGCACAAGCCCATGCAGCCCCTGGATCTTGCTTTTGTCCTCCCCCTGCTCCAACTCGGCTGCTCCTTCTTACCTCCTCCACTTACAGATGTGTGCAGCTCCAGGGTAGGCTGAAGCGAGGGATGAATCCTGCTGAAAGCCAACACTTCCAAAGAAGGGGGTAAGAGAGTTCTCCACCACCAGCAGCACACACATGCTTTATAATGGGTTTGATTGGCCCTGTATGGCCTTAATAGGATGTTTCTGAAATCAGCTGCTACTTACAGTATCTCTGGTTTTTTTTTATAAGTAGGATTTATTAAAGTGGTCCTTGTGCCCCATGGTCCTGCCCTAGATTGTTTGAATTCCATGTGATGCATTACTAACGTTTTCTTTCCCATGCTTTTCCTAATCCCATCAGAAGCTAACCATCACTCATTTGTAGTAATGACACTGTCATATTATTAGGATTGGATAAAAATAATTTAAGACCTGCCTTAGGCTCTTTGTAGACACTGTCAGAGGTGTCATATAAAAATGCTATAGATTTTCAAAATGGGTCTCCAAATGTATGGGGAAAAAAATATGCTGTTAGGTAATTCAGATGGCCATGATACAGCTGAGATGGTCTTTTCTGTGAAATATCTTCCTATTTGTGAAACAATTTGAAGCTTTGTCCCTGTGTTCTCAAGACAGTGCATTTTAAAGCTAATCTTGAAACTGAAAAATTTTAAATAAAGCTTGCTGGCTTTCACTGTAGGCATGCAGGCAAGCTTTTTTAGATAGAAATAATGTGGGCAGTCTCTCAGAATGATTACTTGTCACTGGATTTGTTTGCTCTTATTTAATGTAAGAGAATAACTTTTTTTTTTATTTTGCTAATGACATGTTCCTATATCTATGTTATTCAAAGGAATGATGTGTCATGTGGAGTCCATAACTTCTACTTAACAGCACTGATTTCTAGCTCTCCTGTTAGTATAGCTCACTGAACTGTGCAACATTTCAGTTGTCTGATACGAATGGACAAATATTTTTAAGAAAAAATTAAAGAACAAGGTGTTAATTTTTTCCCTCAAGATTTATAGTTACTATTTATTTTTACATTCAATGGGTGGAATGTAAACCTTTGCTGGCATGTTTATTTGAATGAATCAGTGGAACAGGCTTTTTTCAAGGCTTTGTGTTTAGTAGAGTAGTCATGTTCTGCCCTAAAGGATATAGGGAAGCAGGTGAATTGATTTGTTCCTGTGTATTGTTGACTGTGACAGAAAATTACTACAATGGACTAGAGCAGAAGATAGTATATGGATTGTGAAAGTGCTTAAAAAGAAATGTTCATTTGCAATGTGTGCAGGTTTTGTGCTTCTGTTACTAATTCTCCTTCTACATTTGAACTTTTTAGCCTGGCGTAAGATTAGAGAATGTTCTCCTCTTTAATGGAAATCTCTGGCATACGGAGTGTATTTGATTAAGAAACAGATGTGGATAGTGGGTGCTTCTGGGTGGTGGGTGAGTCAGGTGCTTCTGCTGTGACTGTGGCTGGGCTGAGCTGCCGAAAACACTGTGGCTGCCTTTGGGGGAGTGCTGCTGCTGGCGGAGGTGTCCTGCCTCCTCCACCATAGTCCTGTGGCTTGGGGGCGAAAAAAACTCTCCAACATTATTTACTGGCCTCTCTAATTGCTGGTGTTAGGCCCCTCCTCCCTTTTTAGTTTTATGTTCTTTAACATCTGTAGCTTTTGCAACCTCTGTAATTGCTGTTCGATTATATTGGCCTGGTGCTGCAGGTTTGCAGTTACTAACATTTGTGAACCTTTCCTTAAAGAGTATCTTTTTTTAAAGTGAAAGTAAACTCAGTTTTCTGCATCTAAACAAACAAAAAACCCCCCAACAAAAGCTGTGTTATCACCTTTTATGCTATGGCATTATATTAAGTTACTTGTTTCTGCTTTTGTACTTCTAGGTTGTGTTTTTTTCCCCAGCACTAATGAATACATACTGAAGTGCAGAATCTCCGTTTGTGGCAACTTGGAGACGTTTCATGTGCTTCATTAAGAATGGATAGCCTTGCTGTTTTGTTTCTTCATAATTAATTTCCTGTATTAAAAATTTTCTTATTTTAGTGTCTTTCTTAGAATTGCAGTTTCTTTAGAAACAAGGGTGTCTAGTTTTTTGGTATTCCTATTAAAATCACGAGTTGTTCAAAAGTGTGCTGTGTGCAAGGGTGTTAGTTACAAAGAGTTTTAGCTGCAGTGTATGTAGATAAACAAATATGCTATTTTAGCCCCTTCCCACTGCCAGAAATAATAGCAAAAAACCCTCCCTGACTTCCTTATAGCTCCATCTCCTAATTTGGGTTCAATCTTATATCTTGTAATTACTCATTTACCTTCAGACCATGGTACTTTTAAAGGCGATGTATCTAGTGTCAAAGTCTGTGTCAATGTGGTATGTGTCGTACAATATGATGTCCCTCAACGCATCAGATACTTGCTTTGACAAAGACCATTTTTCTTAAGACTCTTTACTCTCTGTCAAACATACTCCGGATATAAATTCAAAATACCCAAAGTAACCTACCTGAAGTAGCCGAACTTCTCAGTGCTTCTTGTACTAAAAAAAGTAGGAAGAGTATGTATTTGTGAATTAATACTTATGTATATTTACTGACAAATAAGAGAATCCTATGTTGAGGGCCAGACATTCAAAATGACTTCATTTTTAACAAAAGAAGAAAAGGTGTGGGCCAGATTCTCAGCTATATGTGGTCAGCCTGGGTGCAAACAGCTCTGTTAACAGTGAGACCACCTTAAAAATGGTGTTTGAATAACTATGTAGCACATTGGTGTGGGCTGGGTAACTTTTCTGGCCTTGAGTTGAACAGTTGAAGCTGGGAATAGACTTTCGTGAATCCCTAATAGCTAGGTGTATTAATAGTCTCTTGATTCATGAAGTACTTTCTTATATTTCTCTATTGGTTTGGGTTTATTAAAACTAGTATGTTCAGAGTGTTCTGCAACTGTCTGCCCTTTCTTCCCACGGATAAATGAGCACTGAGTTCTCAAAACGTTACATCTTGTTTTATTAGTGAAACTGCAGCAACTTTGGAATGGACAAGAATCCAGGCAGATTCCAAAACTTGTCTGTTCAGATGAAAATCTGGTGTTGAAGACTCTGCTGCTGTTCATGGCTGGGCATGTAGTTTGAGAGAAACTACATTAGCATTGAATTTTCTTTATTGTGTGTAATTTTGCTAATATTCTTGGAAAGGCAAAAGTAGCTGGCTCTGCTGCAACTCAAATACTTTCTCATTTGAAAATGAATATAAAATCTAATTTGTTTTTCCTTCACCCTCTCTCCTCAGAGATCTGTCAGATTACCTTCTGTTTGAGATTCAAGTTCTTCATGGAAATTAATCGTTCTGACCCCTGTGAAGTAAATACTATTTTCATTAATGGGAAAATTGCAGAACAGACAAGTAAAATTGCTTGCTTGAATTATGCAGAGCTCTTAGACCTGTGGTCAAATTGCTAGACTGTGCCCGTTTTCAACAAATTCTTTAACAAAACTTGTTTTATGTAAGCTGTAGTAATATTGAGGCCGTCTAAGCAGAGAGAAAAATGCTTTTTTTTGTTTCCTGAAGAGTTGTGTAACCAAAAGGGTAACTGAAGTACTGTTTATGGAACAGTGTATCTTGAAATGTGGATAAATGAGCTATCTACTGACAAGAGTACAAAATAATTTGTAATTTTCCTAGGGAAGCAGGCAAAGAACCCTTTAAAATTTTATCTTAACCTGGCAAAGAACATAAAGGTCCTTGAATGGGTAGAGAAACCCCCACTGTAATGGAAATTACCAGGTCTGCCAAGCAAGTCAAATGGGGATGGAGATGGAAGGTGCTTGTGTTTTATGGAATAAGAGATTATTTGTTCCCATGAAATGCAAGGGTCAAAGAGGCTTCTCTACTGAAAATGGATACCTTGGGTGCGGCAGGAGAGAATATCTTGAATTACTTTTGTCTCTTTCAGTAGGGTGGAAATGAGTTTTGCTTTATCTCAAAGGCGGCGTAGGTGAATGTTTTCTTTTCCTTGAAGAAAGGCTTGTAACACAGGAAAGCAGAAGTTCGGTTACATATGCAAAAAACTTTCTATCTAAAGAATTGTCTTTTTATTATAGTTGAATTTTGAATTAGGGATAGAAGAAGATATGATTTATGGAGTGTGAAACTTGCTAGAGATTACTAGGATTTTCAGTTTGACACAGTTTCAAAGCCTTTGAAGACTGAATAAATTCTGCTCAACGGAGTGGAATTTTTCATATTCTGTTTGATATTTTGAAACTATAGTGATGTAGTTAATGCCTCTCAATGAATTTTACGGGCAATATACATCTCCACAACTTTTACTGTGAAGCTTCCTTCCGTAGCATGTGCATAGTGTATGTTTCTGGTGTGCTGTGAACGGGACTGGAGGCCTACAGAAGTGGTACTCACAGCATGTACGCAGTTAATGGAAATCTATGTTTGGATATTCCTGGCTTCAACACTTTGAGGTAAAGGGTAAAGTAGTGGAGTTTCTGCAGTATGCTGGTTTACTGTGAAAGATTGGGGAAATGTGATTTCATGTTTTGTTTGTTGACAGATGTTAGTACATTGAGGTGCTGGAGTGTGTACAGAGAAGGGCAAGGAAGCTGGTGAGGGGCCTGAGTACAAGTCTTATAAGGAGCAGCTGAGGGAACTGG